>BQNB010109882.1:0-19590 GCA_026074375.1 Tanacetum coccineum
TCTGCATATCTATTATTCACAGGACTATCTTCTGTATCACTAGACCTACAGTTAAACAAACTTCCAAAAACTTTATTTTCATAACTTAACACACCTTTATTCATTTGATCTCCATACCCAAGCCTAGCTTTATCCCTAGCACTCATTTGACTTTTTAGCAGAATATTAAGATTTTTAGTAGAGTTGTGCCGTTTTTCTACTTTAGCTTTTAATTATTCTTTTTCTTTTTCAGCTTCTGCCAATAGTTTCTTATGATATGTAAGCACACCAGTTTTATCATCTAAATCAATCTTCATAAACCTAATTTTTTCTTCATACCAAAGTTGATTTTGTTGATGAGCAACTAATTGTGTTTCTACTTTCTTTAAAGCTTGAGTATATGCCTTTATTTCTATAATGGCATCACTAAGTTGTTCTCTCTGTTCATCATATAATTTTTTAATTCTAGCATAAGATTCTTTACACTCTTTTGAACAAGAAGTTACCTATGTGTCTGAGCCTGAACTGCTGTAAGCCATAAAAGCATGGTTGTCTTGCTCATCTTCTGAATGACTGGTCCAGTCCACACCATCTCCATCAAGAGTTACCAAAGCATTGGGTTCCTCCTGCTTTCCAGATCTTCTTCCATTATCTTTAGCTTTATACCCAGAGTTCCAAACATCTCTTCTCTTGTTGTCTTGATTCCCCTTAGATCTGCACTCTCTTGTAAAAATGTCCTGTCTTATGACAGTTGTAGCATTCAACTTTGGTCTTGTCAAATCCTACTGGTTCCTTTGCATCAAAATGCAGCCTTCTCCTGTCTCTTTATAGAACTTCTTAATTCTCATAGAGATCATGGCCACCTGCCATTTTAAGTCCATTTCTTCTAGATCAAATTCATCAATCTGTTCCAAATCCTCATGATCCAATTTAGACCACTGGATTGCTTAGCGAAAAAGGGAGTGAGTACATGAGATTCAATCAGTGTATGAAGAAGAGAGCTTCCTCTTGGGGGTTATGGGCCAAGAAAAGTAACAGCACCATAAGCAGTCACTAACTGCATTAGTACTGCTAGTATTCTATAAACAAATGCCACATTCTCGGGTGCTAGAGGATTGATTCGCAGTAGGAGCCTTTAAATCAGACTCAAAGATCTAAGATTATTATACAGTTCATCAAATTGAGTACTCGTATACTCCTGCGCTTGGTCCTCATGATTAAGAAAACTTAGGACAGGCAGAGGTAGAGGACCTAAGGAACTTCTGGTTTGCATCTTCAGTAGTGACGCCTGCACCATGAATCTCTAGTTGACTCAAAAGAATCTGAAACCTGTCATAGCCTTTTTGCAGCCCTTCTGAGTTTGATACAGAGAAGCCTTTAAACTGTTGCTTTAGAATATACTTATGCATCTTCTTTGATTCATCATTGCCACAAAATCTAGATTTGATAGCTTCCCACATCTCTTTTGCATCAGTCATTTTGTGAAATTTAGCAAGATGATCTTCTGGTAAAGCCATAAGCAAGGTGGTCCTTGCTTTTCTTTCTCTTTCTCTGGCTAAAATTTCTTCTACAGTCTTGGGAGGTAGAACCTTTATTACACCATTTGTATCTGTTAAGACACTCACATGACCATTGCCTCTTTGAATGACTTCCCAGATAGGATAGTCTGTATGGGCCAAATAATGTTTCATTTTCATAGCCCATATGTCATATTCTCCCTTCTTAAGAATAGGGAGTTTGATGGTTGAGACAGTGTAGGGGGCTTGTTGTGTTGGTGTTTGTGTTTGTGGTGGTGGTGGTGGTGGTGGAATATCATCATCTGATCCAGCCATTGAATAGATTTGTAAGGTAGAGGTTTATAACTGGTGGGTTTTAGTTCTTCTTACTCAGAGTTTCTCTACAAGCTCTGATACCACTTGTGATTTCCCAATTCAATTTAGATCCTTTACTAGCCTGTTAAGGGTTGCCGCCATATGGAATAGTTCCACACTAACTATAGGAGAAAACAATGGTCTTATAAACACTTAAGTTATGCGGAAAAACTACTTATAATGCTAAGAAGAGTAATGAATATTTATACTAACAACTTTTGTATTGATCGCTAAAATGATTACAGTATTACTAACTATGAGATTGCTTTTTTGGTGAGAGTATGTGATATCTCTAATGCCGTAGGTTCTTTATACACCAAGGATCAATCCCTAACAGACTTACAAAAAGGTTAGAAGAAGTAATCATAGTACTTTTCCCTATAATAGCTCATGCATATCTCTTAAACGATACTAACTATTTTGTACTAGCGGTACAAACTAATACTAACGGTACAGACTATAACTGTCGGTACTTTCTATTAGAACTAACGGTACTAAGTCAGGAAAGCATAATTCCCAACAGCAAATGCAAGAGGAGCTTAACGAATTTGAATGTCTTGAAGTCTGGGAAATCGTTCCTCGTCCTAATAAAGTGATGGTCATTACTTTAAAATGGATCTACAAGGTGAAACTTGATGAATTAGGAGGAATTCTAAAGAACAAGGCTCGATTGGTTGCTAGTGGTTACCGTCAAGAAGAGCGAATTTGATTTTGAGAATCATTTGCTCCTGTGGCTAGAATTGAAGCTATTCGAATATTCCTCGCATTTGTTGCTCACATGAATATGGTCGTTTACCAAATGGATGTAAAGACAACATTCTTAAATAGCATTATGCGTGAAGAGGTTTATGTCAGCCAACCAGACTGGTTTGTAGATCAAGACAATCTGAATCACGTATACAAGCTTAAGAAATCCCTCTATGGGTTGAAACATGCTCCTTGCGCAGTGTATGATCTGATGTTCAACGTTTTGCTCTCTTAGAAATTCACTAAAGGAACGTGGATCCCACATTGTTCATCCGAAGGACAATTAGGCAAAGATTTTTTCCTGGTACAAATCCTATGTTGATGATATTATCTTTGCGTCTACGACACCTGAGCGTATTTTGACTGATATTATCTTACAGCCAGTAGACCAGACCTAACATTTGCTATATGCATGTGTGTCCGATATCAGGCAAAGCCTACCGAAAAGCACCTTCATGCTATTAAAAGAATCTTTAAATACCTAAGAGGAACTGTTAATAGGGGACTCTAGTATCTAAAGGATTCTTCTATTGATCTAACAGCTTATGCAGACGCTGATCACGCGGGTTGCCAAGATACTAGACAAAGTACTTCTGGCAGTATGCAGTTTTTAGGAGATAGACTTGTGAGCTGGTCATCAAAAAGGCAGAAAAGCGCTGCAATATCCAATACGAAAGTTGAATACATCGCCTTATCTGGCTGTTGTGCTCAAGTCTTATGGATGCTATCACAACTTACCGACTATGGCCTTGGATTCAACAAAATTCCAATGTACTATGATAATAAAAGCGCTACCGCCTTATGATGCAACAATGTTCAATACTCCCGATCAAAGGATATTGATATAAGATTCCATTTCATCAAAGAGCAAGTTAAGAACGGAGTAGTAGAGCTTTACTTTGTCAACACGGAGTATCATCTAGCGGACATCTTCACAAAAGCATGTGCAGAGAAAAAGACTAATTGATTTTCTGATTCAACATGCTGGGAAGCGAAAGTTTTACGCATTGAGACCTGATACTTGTTGCAGATGGAAGCTGATAGAATAGTAGTGGTACCCTATTATGATAATCTTTGTATAAATGTATATATCAAAAACAGAATAAACCAAAAAGATTTTTTATTTCTAAAAAACTTTTATAAAAACAAAATACAAAATTAAAAAATCAGAAAAATATAAAAAGAGGTTTTACTGGCATGTCTTTTGCAAACGATAATATTTACGACCCTAGAAATGTATTTCAACAAAGACACGTGGTCATAAATAAAGTTCGTGCAAAAGTTCAAATGTTTTCAAAACATGCCAAATGACTTGCTATTATTTCAGATTAGCACCGCATCATCTATTTTAATGGCAAGTATTTCAAAAAAAGAAAACGTACAACTAAACCGCGGGAATTTATTCTCGGGCACATGGTCTACTTAATGACCATGCAAAGGCTTGTGTTTACTTTGCAACACAACCCGTGCTTCCTATATACAATAAGTGTACGTGTCAGTGCATTTATTTGTAAAAATAAGAGAAATCTTATTTTTATTGTTAAAAAGTTGTCTTCATAAGAATCAGTGTTTTAGTATCACAAAAAAGATTTTCTAAGTCAATTTGACCACTCAAACAATGACAAACAGTTCTTTTCAATAGAAAACGGGTCATCATTTGAGGGGAGAAGGAGTCATCAATAATCTTTTTAAAACGGTCTTTCAATATAAGTCTATGGAATAAAAAGGATAACGTTTTGGATAACGACAAGATAAATTTTCGAAGGGGAGTTAATTTATATTAACTTACAAGAGGCTTTAGAGGTCTTTTGTTTTAACTCTTTATAGACTTATTTTGCAATTTGAGACTTAGTGAATTCAGGCCTTAAACTACATTCGATCATATTGCCATCACCTTATAGTTTTGTAAAAGACTTAGGATTGCTTGGATATACTTTCATAGTTTTAAAAGCATTGGAAGTTGTTCTCACGGAATAGTTTTTAAGCTTTTTTATTCCTTCAAAAACGATCTCACGTATGGTGCGTTAAAGGTTTTGTAATTATGAGGTATCGAAACCAGCAAGTGGGAAGAGTAGTGTTGTCTACTTGATAGTTGTCTTTGGCTCTTCTTTTGAGGTTAGCTTCTTTTGTCATTTTGAGGGTTAGCTTCTTTGATTTTTAGGTCTCTTTTAATATTTTGGGTGCACTATTTCAATAACATGGTGGAAGAGACAATCTCATCATTGTCAATATGCATCATTTGATTTCCCCAAGGGACGTGTTGTTGGGGGTTATAATTATTTAAAACGTTGAGAAGAATTCTGTCTGATTCAATTAACGTTTTACCCGATCCGGTCAATCTCTATGCTTATTCTTTTAAAGAAAGTAGATATAATTTGATAGAAGGGTCAGAGGTTTATTTTTTTTTTTTTTTACCCCCCCCAACATAGAGGCGAATAATTATGCATCCAAGACTTAGTTGACTTTCGTGTTTCAATTTATCTCATCACTATCATGAAAGAGAGGAAATGCTCTCATCCGGATTAATTGATTTTTGGTGTTGTATCAAGTTCTTGGTAAGGGGTAATTGTGTGCTTCTGATATTGGGCTTATACATTTAGGACTGCTTGGATTGTGGCTACAAAAAAGTTTTGAATCTATCAAGGAAGGATTGTTGATTTAGGGGTAAGCTAAGACAACCTTCTAAGAAGAGAACTACGCGGGAAAGACCTATGCTGCTACAAAGAAACCATATTGATTCTATCATATGATTGTTTCACCATTCAGGTCAAACCTGTAATCTTCAATCTTTATGTGAAATTTGTATATATTAGTCGTAGACTTAATGGTGATTTAAAGGAGTGCTTCGAGTATAAAATTTTCAATAATTCATAGTAAATCAAAATTTTTCAAAATTCATTGTACTCAACACTTGTCTTTATATACCTCAAAAAAATAAGGGGGAGCATTAAAAAGTTCTATATATATTGTGTAACATTTTGTCACCGAAAGTTAATCAATGATATCTTAAATATTAAGGGTATTAACATTTTGGATAAGGGAGACAATTTGATTAAACTAAATCTAATTTGTACTGGAAATGTGAGCAATAAAATGGACTCAAGCACTCCACCCTTAGCATTGTACTAAGATCTATGATGCACATGTTTAATAGGGGGAGCTTTTAGTGATGATGAAAAAAACCTCTCAAGTGTAAATATTTTGCTATTTATATCAAAACACTTTGATTAAACTTTTCAATGATTTTGGGTCTTTAATTGTGATGAAATACCAAAAGACCATTACCATGTATTTTAAATTTATGGAGTTGTAAGGTGGTTAGTATAGTATTCAAATCCTATGATCTAGCCGGAACCAGAGGGTCTACACAGGGATATCCACTAGATAGTGTAAATGTCCCTTAGTTGATACAAAGTGAGAAAAAGTGAGAATCGGGAATAATGTCCGTACTGAGTTGGAGCTAGTACTGAACAACCCAACAAGGTGTTAGTTATGAAGTTGGTAAGGTTGAAGGGGTTGAAGGAATGAAAAAGAATGTAAGGATAAAGGTGAAAAGAAAGAGCCTCCATACACTTGGCAGGAAACTGGGTCCTATACCATAAATTGTCAGAAACACTAAGTTATTCGTCTGGACATTGAAGACAGTCATGAACCCCCAGAGTGACGCTATACACAACCTTCCCTAGCCACTTAGGTCTCTCAATAGACTTGTGTTTCATTTCTCACGGAGTTACACGCATTTCTATCCCTTTGTCACTCTGAGTTGGGTGGTATTGAAAAGGTTGCAGTCTGCTCCAGCCTCTAGATCAATAAAACCAAGTGCACTATTGAGTCTAGAGCAAAAAGAGATTCATCCATAATCTAACTAGGACACTTGTCAATTTAAGCTTGCTATGGGCTATGTCATACACTGTGATATAAACAAGATATGTATTAAGGTTCCTATCGCATTATCCTCTGTGTGATTTTTGCCAGAACATACGTGTGATATTTAAATGTTCACAATGGAGATGGGAACTCCTGCTTGAGCCAACATCAAACAAGTTCATGGTTAGGTGGCCAATTACGATTCTATATGGAATCAACTTCTGACAATGGAAAGAATACGATGGTGCGATTCTACAAGAATCCAAACTTGTTCCAGTATACTGGTTACCTATTGATGTATGATTTTTGAAATGTTTAACACTCTTGATGTGTTACTAAAACCACTTTAGCAAGTGACATGTCAATTGACTTTTCAAATTCAAATTTTCTATTTCAAACGGTGAGTTTTAACTCACTAGTTCACTCTTAACGTGTGTTGCGTTGTGCGACGTTTCGGCGATTGACTTTTCAAATCGATTTTTCTATTTCAATCGGTGAGATAGTAACTCACTGGTTCACTCTTATCTTACTGTCTGCTTTGAGACGTTCCGGTAATGAGAACATGCTGAGTTTGATGAATCTAATGCAAATGTGTTAGAAAGATTATATACTTCAGTGAAATCATCGCTCAAGGAGATTATTCTTAAATTGAAGTCTACCTTGATCACGGTTAATCCTCATAGATTTTGAACGGTTACTCCACCAACACGGGCAAAATGCAAAGCCATATTAATCCCCCCGCTTTATCTGCTAACTGTTTAATGCAGTGATACTTAAGATGGGACAAGGAGGTACTGGTTTGAGGTTGACTCACAGATTCATAGGCCTGATGCTATACACGACCAACAAACATAAAGACATCATGAAAGCTCAAGTACATGTTTCAAGACTTCTGCTACTCTGATACCGTACGTCTTTCTTGAAGTGACGAAGTATTAAAGTCAAAGAATTTCAAAGAAGTTTTCGTCACTCTGATACCGTACGTCCTTCTTGAAGCGACAAAGTGTTAAAGTTAAAGAAATTCAAGAAAGATGCATAATTAAAGCTTTCAAGTTAACAAATCAAGAAAAGTATAAGCATGTCGGTCCGATGGTCATAAGTCCACACAGGAGGCAAACAGGTCATAGATGGTGAATAGAGATTATGATTGGATGATGATCTCAAGAAGCTCGAGGATCACACATAAGTTAAAGATAAAGGAATGTGCTCTAGCCTAAAAGTCAAGGTCATTATAACATATTCACAAAGAAGAAGAAAAGAAAGAAATTCGTCTGCGAGCACAAGAATGAAGACTCAGCATAGTATGCTAGGTTTAAGTTTTTGTAACATGAAGTGACCTCCCTTAGGGGGAGATTGTTAGGAATACGAAATTCTAAAAAAAAGTCTAGTTACTTAAAATATCGGTAGATGGCCTCGTTTATAGCAATATTTGGAAACTTAGTAGGCTAGTTAGACCAAGGCCCATGGATAAGCCCATCAAGCCAAGGCCTATCCGCCCCTTGTAAGTATATAAACATCTCTCTATGCCTTGGAGAGGTGGTTGGTTGGTTGTATTTTTCATATAGTAATGCATTTTCTTTGTCTTACTTTCTCTCACTAAAATATATCCTTCCTTCCTACTTTCTACTCACTAGTTCTTGTTGTTAAAGATTAACTATATTCTTCACTAGTGTGAATTCTAGCTAAGAGATGTGCAGTTTCTTGCGGCCATGTGATAAAATGGTATAATAGGATTCTATGTGGTCTCTAGTAAGATTGAAGCTGGTTAAGAAATTGTGAAAGCCCCTAGAACTCTGACGCGAGTTTCATTCGTTCTTAGGATTGGCTGGGTATTTACCGTTTAGGTTCTTGAGAAACTTTTCTAAGATAGCTAAGTCTCTTACTATATTGAATCAGAAATGTAAGACTTTCAAGTATGGTGAGGAACAGGAATTGGCATTTCAGACCTTGAATGATAAGTTATGTAATGCGCCTGTTCTAGCTCTCCTCGATGGCCAGAAAGAAGGGACTTTGTAGTATTATTGTAATGCGTCTAGGGATAAGGACTAGGCTGTGTATTTATGCATTGAAGGTAAAGTGATTGCCTACTGCGTCTAGGCAATTGAAAATTTCATGAGGAGAATTATACTACTATGATTTAGAGTTGGGTGCAGTAGTGTTTGCACTTATAGTTTCCAGAGACATTTCTGTATAGGCAAAGTGTTTTGTTAAGGTGTCATCTATCGGACCATTAAGAGTCTTCAGGCATATCTTTAGTTTAGGAAGAATTGAATATGCGACCAGCGTTCGTTGATAGAGATTTTAGTGATATGATTGTGAAAATTCGTACCATTTCCTGGTAAGGCGAATGTGGTGGCTGATGCCCTAAGTAGGAAGGAAAGAGTAAAGCCTAAGAGGGTTAGAGCTATGAATATGATCCTTTAGTCGAGTATCAAGGATAGAATACTGGCGGCTCAGAAGGAGGCTGTGGATGAGTTTGCAGGATTGCAGAAAGGTTTGCATGAGATGATAGAATAGAGAAGTGATGGAACCTTATACTACCTGGATCGAATATGGGTACCTTTGAAGGGTGAGGTGAGAACCCTGATAATGGATGAAGCCTATAAGTCGAAGTACTCTCTACACCCAGGTGCTGATAAGATGTATTATGATTTGAGAGATAGTATGGGGCCCGAAATGAAAGGATTAAAAATGCTTATTTTTAGCTTGTTAACAACTTTGCTTTTATAAGTTTTTGAAAATAAAAAAAAGGGAAAGTGGAAGTCGGGGGTGAGCAAGACTCGAACCCCCGACCTCAACACTCTCAACCTTTATAACACACACACACCACTCACTACCACTGCGCCCTTGGGTCTTTTTCGTTAAAACCATGCACAATTTATCTTTTATACACGTTTTCCCTTATAAGCCTTATAAGCTGTTTCAGCTTATTTCGTGGCTTATTTGATAAGCTGTGTTTATAAGTTTATTTTTCCTAGGTTTTAATTAGTATAAGCTATTTTCTGTAATTTTTCTAGAATTTTTATAGTTCGTTTAGTATTTTTAAACATTTATTTTCATTAAAAACTTAAAAAAATCATAAAAAATAGAAAAATAATCAAAAAAATATAAATCTTTTTTAGAAAATTTTCTTTTATCATAAAGTTCATAGGAAAATTAGTTTTGCTTTCATAGGGTCTAATTTGCAAAAATTCGATTTTTAAAGAACGGGATTTGTCCCCGTTTTCATTTTTCGTGTTTTAACGCTCATTTCAACTCCGTTTTTGTTCTAGTTTTCTTTAAACTTACTTTTTAGTCAAATAGAGTCCATTTAAAAAGAAAATTTTAAGTTAGGTTTATTTTTAGAAATTTAGGGTTTTTGACCTCCGTTTAGGGGTCCCGTTTTGCGTTTTTAGCTAAAATTTGGTTTCCCGTTATTTGTCCTCGTGCTTAATTGTTATAATTTGTTTATTTTAATTTTTAAAAGTAGATAATCAAACCAACCTTTGTTTCCAATTCAAATCATTGTCCGAACATCTAACGTGGTTTCAATTTCACAAGTCGTTAGGGGATAACGACCCGGGGAATCATACTTCCCGGTAAATATATGTATTATATTATATATATATTTTGAAGATTTTCCTTTTTACCTTCGTCCTCAAGGGTAAACTGGTAATTTTCCATAATATTATATATTTTATTATTACGTATATATAGATTCTACCGAATCAGTGTTCTGTCTCTTGTTTTCTTGTCGTTGTTGTTGTTGTTGTTGTTGGTTATCATCGTGCTTACTTTTGTTCTCAGCCTGACGCTCAGCAAAAGTGCGAAATTTCTTATCCATCAGCTTAGTTGCTATTTTAATTGCCTCTTGCATTGTCTTAGGCTTTGATGCTACTACACTTTCGTGGATCATGTCGGGCAAACCTGTAACCTTTTCCCTTTTTTTGTTCTGAATATTTCATATATAGTCCTTTAACTATTTGACTTTTGTCAGTTTATTCAGATTTTATACCGTGTTAACGGTGGTGATTTTTATGAGAATCATGGTGATTTTATGAGTATTGTGATGAATTGTGGTTTATGGTGATTAATAATCCCTTTTGGAAGGTATTATTGTGTTATTTGTATTCTGGGTGGTTTGACCCGTGAATTTTGAGAAATGCCAAAAAACAAGTCTGACACGTCCGTTAATCTCCAATTTGAGTTTTGAAGGGTTTAAAGTGAAAATATGTCATGTGAATACTCTAGGTTAATGGAAAAGTATTTTTAAAGTGAATAAAAATGCTAATTAACTTTGGGGTAAATTTTACGGTTGAGTTTTACGAGCTTTTAAGTGATTTCGACACGAAAAGAAAGGCCCGAGACCACTTAGGATCCCTTGGCCGGTTATGGGAAGTGTAGGGAACAAGATGGCTAAATTTTAGCAAGTGTGTCCCAAGGTGTACACATATATTCCCACCACTAGACACTTTCCTCACAATTTCATTTCATTTCAAAAAAATAAAACACACACTTTAGTGTGTGTGTGTGGTGCGTCCGAACCAAGCAAACAAGAAAAACCATAAATTTTCCAACTTTGATCGAGAACGTGTTATTCCGGGTTGATACGAGTGTTTGGGTATTCATTTAAACAACGTTTGGGTTGTCCGGTTCGTGTCGAAATCTACAAATTTGAAGATTTTCTTGTAAGTTTTCAAATTTAAATTTCGTTCGTCCTTTTGGGTTTATTTTGATGCATAGATGTTAGTTGTACAAGTTGATCGTTGTGAAAATCGATTTTTGGAAACGAAATGAATGATTTAAGGGGTGTTTGGTTCGTGTGGTATAAAAAGAGAAAAAGGGATTTTTGTAGTTTTGATGTCGTGGTCGTGATGGTTGAATAATATATGATGCTAGAATGCTTATTTTGATAAGTTGCTTGTATAGCTTATTCGGGCTTATTTTTAAGCTATTTCTTGGCTTATTTGGGCTTAAAGGCCACGTGTAAATTCCCAAAGTCACTAGGAAAGTGATTTTGATTATTTTGTGTTATGGCATATGTTGTGGACTATTTTTGAGGCTTATGGTAGTAACCAAAAGCGATACGTAGCTTTATAGCTTATTTTCAAGCTTAATATACGTATTTTAGAGTTTATGGACTCACGGCCCAATAAGTCTATTTGAGCCGCGGCTTAATGGGAGGGCTTATTGTGGTCCGGATTATTTTTACATATAAGTATATACTTATATATGTAAATGGACCTTGGTTTTGGACTTAAATAGTATTTTGGACTTATAAATGTCCTAATGGACCCTTGTTGGGCCTTGAGGCCCAATAAGCGATATTTGGTCATTTTGAGAGTTTTGGTGGACTTTTTGAAAGCGAAATGTATTTACGAAGTGATATTGATCGTTATTTTGGGGAAAACGTTTTGGTGAACGTTAAAGTTTGAGATTTTGGAATTTTGTCGAAAAGTGTCGAATTTGTGAAAAATGTTGAAAATAAGGTTTGAAACCTTGAAAAACGTTGTATAAGCGTACGGGTCATGTCGAAATTTCGTAAAAAGTTTATACTTAGAAATTTTACTTAAAACATGATTTTTGATTTTTAATAATAAAATATTATTTTATTATTTTATTTATTTAATAAATTCACTAAAAGACGAAAAATATAATTTTTCTTGAAACTTCTCTAAAGTGTTTATTATGAGTAAACGTTTCATTTTCAACCGTATAATGATTATTTTGAAATGGCTAAGGTGTACCGAACGAACTTGTCGAGATATATTTATAATTAATAATTATAAATATTTATTATATTACTTATCTATTTACGCTAAATAGTATAAGTATGTATTATCGGGGAATGAGATTGATATGATTATGGAGTTAAGTCGTCAACCATCACACCACTAAAAACTATTTTGGGTAATTGTACAACGCATCTAAACTCTATGCATCAAGCGTGATGATTGTTTTGGAATTGGATGATTAAAATGGGACATTAACTGGACTAGGTCGTGTGCGGGCGTCGTTGCATTTGCTTGTGTGATTGAGATTGGGTAGCTAAAGACTTGCTTGAGGTGAGTTCTCGTAGCCCCACTTTTTACTGTTTTTCCGTTGGGGGAAAATGATACTCAAATGTGTTTTGAAATGTTTTGAATTGATCTGTGCGAAATGTGGTTTTGTTTTTGGGACAAGTTATGTGCTTATGACTGCTATGTGAATATTATGTGCTGAATGATTGTTTGGATCGGAGGGGTACGCCTATCCCAGTATTTGTGATATTATTGGATCGGATGGGTACGCCTACCTAGTATTTGTGTGATTATTAGAGCAGATGGGTACGCCTACCCAGGTTTGTGTGTGGTCTTGCCCTAATTTTAGTGCTCTAGCTGGTAGGCCCTTTAGGTACGTAAGTGACATATGGTTATTGATTAGCGGCGATGCTAGAGTTGTTTGCATATATTCACTGTCATATAGCACTATTGTACACTTTTGAAGTATCGGCACAACTTTTGGGTTTAAGATCAAACCTACGAGTTCAGCAACATTATTGTTGACATTTTCGAGTATCATTTTCAGGTGAAGTGAAAGAGGAATAGTTTGGTGATTGATAGCAGACTTAGAAGTATCCCGTATGGAATTTCGTTTGAAGTCTTGCTTGCTTGTTGTTTGATGCTAGTATTTGGATGTTTTGGATTAAGTTTGGTTTATGATCCCCTGCGAGGGCATATGAATAATTGTAAGAGATTGTGTATTTTAGTTGCGATTGGAACATCACTTGATTTTGTTCAAGGTTGATGGTCTTCATAGCACTTGGGAGTTTATGCAATATAGTTTTCTCTATTTTGTACCCTGTGTTATGATTGATCATTATGTTGCCTTCTCAAGTTTCCGCCATTGTTAGGGTGTGACAAAACCATCAATGTATCTCTCAATCTTGTCAGACTCTTCAGGAAACATTCTAACACACAGCAATGCCAGTTCCTAAAAACATTGGTTGTAACCTATCACGTCAGTACCTTTTACCTTCAAAATTCATAACTCAACCTCGAGCTTCTTAATCTCGATCTTCGGGCAGTATTTGTCAGTCATCTTCTTTTTCAGGTCTGCCTAAGTCATTGCAAACGCAAAATCATGACCAACAGTCCTAACATGGGAGTTCCACAACGTTAGAGCACTTCCAAGAAGAGTACAAGTGGAAAACTTGATTTGGTTTTCCACATAGCAGTTGCTTACACTGAACACAGTTTCCATCTTCTCAAACCATTAAGTCAATTCGACAACACCTTCTGTACCTTTGAAATTTAGAGGTTGGCACTTCATGAATTCTGGGTAAGTGCATTCTCTAGCAACTCGTTCTGTCCTTCTAACACCCGTTCCCGAATTATGGTTGTTATCTCCATTTGTGTTTCTGTCAGCATCACGTGCTGCCAAAGCATCAGTAACACCTTGGTCGATCATGACCTTAAGTTGGGCATTAGTCACAGAAGTAGTGGTAGTGGTATCGGCGGGGTTGGCTTTGGTGGTTCTTTTTGGTGCCATTTTCTTCAATCACAAGAAAATATAATACCCGTTAGATTTCATAAAATCATAACCATGACATGACATATACACAATAAATAAAGTGAGATCACAACACACAGTGAAATATACAATTGAATTGCAATCAACAATGATATAACTAAATTGACATTCATTCATAATAAATTCGATTACAGACATGACATAATACATCCTTTCCATATATAATCTGGAAACATACATGAGCGATTCAGATACAAAATGATCACTACAATTAGGTTGCAAAATGAAATATAAACAACCTAAAGCCTTACTAGCCAGGAGTTAACCCGTAATACTTAGTAGGCTAATACAATATAGCTACAACATAACCAAATCTACGAACTACTACCGGCCTCCTTCTGTATCTTTGGTTGTACTGGAACGCTAGCGGTTCCCTACTGTCCTTGCAGTGCTGTCACCTATGTCTGTAGTGTACTCATCAGTCTTAGTGTCTCCACAAGCTGTGCCTATTGAGCGCGGTCTGCTACTCACAAGGCTGCAATCTCCGTCTGCTGTGCCAATGCATTAGTCCTCAATGCTCTTACCTTAGAACGGGTGATGTCACTAGCATCCATCAACCGTCCCTAGGCCTCACGGGAAAGTCTAGCCTCTCTCTATAAGTAAAGTAGTGTAAGCATGAGAGCGCATTTCTCTGCCTAGTAAGTTGAGCCGGTCGCACAACACCGCTCAAGCCTCCAATGCCTCATCCAGTCTCCCATAAATCTCATCAGTGTCCTGTCTGACCGTAGTAACAAGGTTGGTCATCCTCTGACCTAACTTTGTCTCATCAGTCGCTGGCATGTCCACAAGCATCTCATCCTAAGTATCTTTAATCCTATAACCTCCAGTCGGTCTAGCAGCAGGAGCAGACGAGCTCTCTTCGACCTAGTAACAATTCACATTTTTCACATCTGTTACGTCAATAAATACTCAACTATTTATTTAAAACTTCTACGCGTTTGCTTTTAATTTTAATCGTTAAGTTAAATCGCGTAAACTAAAAATCAACAATCAATATAACCGGACCCTAAAAAAATTAAAGTTTACGTCAAGCAAGCATTATATTATTTTTACGAAAGTAATAATCAACTTTTTATATTTTATTTTTATTGGTCACGTAAAACGTCTACGTTTCGCAATAAAATACATTTAGGCATGCCCGAAAGCACCAATACCTATCTATACTTAACCAAATACCCACAATTATACCCAATACTCAAAAATTACAAAATTTCCTTATATATACATGTATATGGCCGGATATATAGAGATGAAACATAAGAGATATTTATCAAATTTGACTTTGTAATGTAACACATGTTATAAACTTCAACAAGCAATTTCCTACCAACTAGTCTTACAATCTTCCAACTCTTGTAAGAGCCCACTCCTCCTCCCATAAGTTTCTTACACAGTGGTCATTCAATGTCTAACCATGGTTAAGTCAATGTAACCATTAGCTAGTTAAGACTTGCTATAAAAGCCACACTGTGCAAGTAAACTTCTTACAACTCATTTCACTAGAAAAACTTTACTCTTTTCTCTCCTTTTCTCTTCCAAACCCTTAAATAATTCACACAATTTATTTTATCAAGTATAGAAGTAAACTAAGATCATATCTAAGGTGATACAAGAAGGTTTGGAAGCTTGGTTAAGCATTTACAAGGGTTAAGCAAGAAAAATACAAGATTAAGGTTTCATAGGAATTAGGGTTTTCATTGTATTGGAAGTTTGGGTTTATTATCTAAACTAGGTTTAAATCTTGTTATTCATCATCACACATCATATTAAGGTTATCTAAAAACCCTAATCTCTTTACATTCATGATTTTATGGGTATATAATGGTTATATAGTGAATCACCATCTAGGAAACTTATTTACTTGTAAAAATGGATTTTTACACTTGTTTGTAATTTGATATACTTTTACATATGTTATATAAATGTTAATATCATGTAAGAATTGATGTATAAGTATTGTACAAGTGTGGTTTATGTATAAAAAGAGTATATAAACAAGTTACCTAAAAAGTATACTTATGAAAGTTAATGAACAAATAAGTATGTAGACATATGGATCTTGTGATTCTTGGATAATATTTGGACAAATGATGGACTAAGGACTTTAAGGATTGTAATGGACTTGTAACAAGTGTGCTAAACTAGAAAGTTACAAAATTAAATTTAAACATGTTTTTAACCAAAAACCTTAAAGGGTCTGTTCAAATTCGAATTTTAACGTATTTATTTTATTATTTTATAAAATACTACATGTTACAAGGATCGTAGGCATTTAAAGAACTCGAAAAACGGATTTATAACGAAGGAGATACGGTATTTACAAGTTACGCGATAATAAACGGGTTTATAAAAGAAATTTTATAAAAACCATTCACTCTTAACTTCTGATATATAAAAATGGTTATTTTTCACAGATAGTACTTATTTTTAGAATTCCAAAACATTAAGAATCATAATTTTTGGATCAATAACAATGGAATTATAAATTTCACAAGTTTACGATAAATAAAGTTTATAAAAATAATTTTACAAACTATGAACAGTAAAAATAACTATTCATCTCATATAAATATTTTTGAAAAAATATCATATGTTGATAGAATTTTTAATTACGAAGACGTGCTCGAAAGAATAACTAAAATCAGAGCTAAAACGAATAAAATATGACATTTACGGGTTTACGACGACTAATTTTATAAAAGTCTATGAACAGTAAAAGTACTCTTCATCAGAGGGTATAAAAATGTCATATGTTCATACATCGTCTTAATACGAAAGCGTGGACGTAAAGAACATACAAAATGGGCTTAAAACGAGAAAGTTACGTCGTTTTTACTAACGTGGTATTTATAAACGTTTTTACTTTATAAAGATGATTTCACAAATGAAATTAGATGGTGATGTAGCTATATAGAATTTTATATAGCATTAGTTAATCAAAGTACTTTGTACTTATACGACCTATATTTCAATAGGTTGCATTCGGTCATTACCGTGACGCATTTTCGGTTATACTTGGATTATTCATTCACACAAGGTGAGTTTATAGCCCCACGTTTTACTTGTTTTACATATACGTTACAACGTTTAGGGTGAGGACATGCTGGTTACCAAATTCATTTACGTGATTGATTTGAATCTATTACATGTGCATTTACAATTCATTTTTACAAACTGGTATGCAAACTCAATTACTTAATTTGGGACGAAATACATTGCTTGTTTCACTTATTTTTGAAAACAAGGACATTACTTTACTTTTACCCAAATGATTACGGATTAGCTTAAGCGGATTGAACTGTGAATTACCTGTAGGGTGAGCGCAAATGTTATGAAATAGATCTATTCGGGTGTTACAGCCCTGTTCGGGTGATTAGCTATCACTGGTGTCGAAACTACCGAGCCAATGAACGTTATAGCATGTCGGAGCATGGAAAGAATATGAACATGAACAATTATGGTGCCTTAAATAAAGTGGCATATATATGAGTCTACATAACAGCTTCATGAACTTAGAGTAATCGTAATCATTGTTTTATACACACATGAATATTTACGTTGCCTTGAATAAAGTGGCAATACATACTTTAAACAATGGGGGTCTTCATATATGCAGCTAGCATTGAACTTTAGAGTAAGATCATATATCATTTGTTTCTATACACAAATATGAATATTTAGACGTTCCTTGAACTAGAGTGGTATTGTATACTGTTTTGGAAACTCAATGAGGTCAACCATACAATAACTTGTTTTTTGGTGACGATGTAGGGATTGAATATTGCATTGCAGTTATTTTACTACTGTCTGTTTAATTTCAATACTCCTACATACGATTTTGGTGACTGTGATTTGGAGATTTAAATGGTCATAGGCATAGTTTTCACTATGTTGATTGTTCTCCAACGTCATACAGTACATTTTGGAGGAACATACCAGGGATTGAAACTGGTTCAGCATAATTTAACAAAAACTTAGTCTTTGTGTTTCAACATTTACTGTTAGGGATATTTAAAAGTGTCGGATTATGTGATTTTGTATTAGTTGTCAAGTAATGTAGTGCTTCTTTTGATAAGGTCAAAAGTCTGAGTTTGTAATAAGATATATATGCTTAATAAGAATGAATAGCATTAATTACCAAAGTGACTAGGGACTAGATGTGGACTTAGTTAGGTAAAATAAGGGAAGGGATAGCCTCATTCATTATACTATAAATTACCCTTCTTATGTATTCATCAGAGGGTGTGATGTACTTGTTTAAGTAAACTCTTTCAATTATTGTCGCCTCCCTTTTTTTCATTTATGAACTTTCAAATACTTCCTCTTTATACTATTCTCTCTATGCTATACATGTTCGATATGATTGATTCAAGATTATCGTGACCTAACAAGTGGTATCAATTGCCAATAGAGAAGTAGAGTGTTAAATTTGTGAGTTTTGTTCACGTCCGAGAAGCGTACAATGATGTTCGGAGAATTCGGTTGAAGATTTAGAGATTTCAAGATCGATTTTGACAGTAAATTTGAGTTTTTGGGATTATCGAGTGTAGTTTTGTCTCATTAGCTGTTCTCGGAAGTGGTATTCGTATTCTCGATAGAAGTTTATCATTCTCGGAAGTGTTATTCTTGTTTTTAGCAGATTCAGTAGTAAAAGTTGTGGAATTTTGATAAGAAATATCGTGTAATAGATATATACGACCTTTTGGTTTTATCGAAAATCATATATTAGGTGCTTAGTCTCAAACTCGGTTTTATCGAGTTTTATGAGTTTCACATTTTCGGTTTTATCGAATTTGTGAAATAAGGTTTTGCTACGATTAATCTCGGAAATAAGCTTTCAAAGTCATAACATACATCCATTTCACGGTTTTATCGTGATTTGAAGTGTTGAAAAACAAAATTTCTCAAATTTTAAAAATTCGGACGTCAAATTCGGTTTTATCGAATTTGAATTTTAAGGACTTTTGGATTATCTAGTCATCATAAATTTCGGTTTCATCGAATTTGTGGTTATTAATAATCCATAATTGTTGAATTTTTCAAAATTTGGACCTACCGAGTTTGTAGTTAAATCGAGTTTTAGGTTTTACCGAGTTTGAATTTCCGAGTTTAATAAGTTTGTAGATTACCGAGTTTGTGTACTGTTCGAGAAGTATATCGATCTTCAGATCCGTAAACAGTGTTGTCCGAGTTTGACTACTGTTACCGAATTTGATACTATTCTCACAAATATCACTCATTTTCGTCTACAAAGATCCAATCTTTGAATCATAAGACATGTCGACATCCAAAACATACCAACAATCCCTTGCTGATGCCGGTTCTGAGAATAGGCCTCCTATGCTGGAAAGGGGTAGTTATATACCATGGGCAAGTAGATTCAGACGATATCTAAACCGGAAGAGAGACAACCGGAAGTGGCTTCTCAAAGCACTTGATGAAGGCCCTTATGAGTTTAAGGAATTCGTTCCTGAAGGCTCGACAATACCACGATTGCAAACTGCAGAGGATCTTGAAGGTGATGACTTATTGCTCCATGATGCTGAAATGGAGGTCATGAATATGATTCTACTTT
>BQNB010109883.1:3959-22662 GCA_026074375.1 Tanacetum coccineum
CTCGAACATCCATCTTAGTCAATGGTAGTCCTACTCAAGAATTCTCTTTGGAACGTGGTCTTCGTCAAGGAGACCCTCTTTCTACATTCCTTTTCATTCTCATAATGGAAGGTCTTCATTTAATTTTGGAGAGCGATAGGACTGGCAAGCATATCAAAGGAGCCATTGTCGGGAACCCGAAGATTAATTTGTCTCACTTTTTCTTCGCTGACGACGTTATGATTATTTCAGACTGGGATACCTATGATCTTTAGCAAATTATTAATTCCCTCAATTCCTTTTATTGTGCATCAGTTCTTAAGATCAATGTCTCAAAATCTAACCTTTATGGCATAGGGGTTTCTGAGGAGGATCTCCATTCTATGGCCGCTTGTACAGATGTCCCAGCTGTTATTTCCTATTACTTAATCTTGCCCCTAATTGGTAAGAGTATGCATTATCTCGCTAATTGGAATATATTGGTTGATAAATTCAAATCTAAACTCTCGAATTGGAAAGCTTCTTTATTATCTATAGGGGGTCGCCTCACTTTGATCAAATCTGTCCTTGGAAGCCTTGGTATTTATTACCTATCCATCTTTAAAGCTCCCGAATCTATTATCAACTCTCTTAAAAGAATGCGTGCTAATTTCTTCTGGGGAGGCTCGAATGGGAACAACAAAATGGCATGGGTTAGATGGGAAAATGCTCTTGCATCTCTTGACCAAGGAGGCTTGGGCATTGGTAGTCTAAGAGCTTTCAATCTTGCTTTGCTTCAAAAATGGAGATGGAGGTTTGCCACTAAACCAAACCTCTTATGGGTGAAACTTATTAAAGCTATCCACGGTTCTGAAGCAGGTTTCGATGGAAAAAGTTGTGTTACTTCAGGAGTTTGGTCTTCCATTGTAGGTACCACTAATTACCTACATTCTCAAAGTATACTTCCCAAAGAGTCATTGAAATGTCACCATGGTAACGGTTCTACTATTCGATTTTGGAAGGATCTTTGGCTTGGAGATGAAACGCTATGTTCTCGATATAATCGTCTTTTTCGTCTAGACATTAACGAGAACTGCTTGATTAGTGACCGTTACAATGATGGTAGATGGGATTGGCAATGGCATAGGCCCATTGCTTCAGGTAGGACTGAATCTATGCTTCAATCTCTCCTTAGCGAGCTTGTGAATGTTAACCTCTCTTCCTTAGTTGATGAGTGGAAATGGAACATTGGAAGTGACGGTTCTTTCTCAGTAGCCTCGACTCGGACTCATATAGACCATATTATGCTTCCTTCACTGGCCTCTTCTACAACATGGCTCCCTTGTCTACCAAGAAAGGTAAACATTTTCCTTTGGAGATTCAATCTTGATCGTCTTCCCCATCGGCTTAACCTCTCAAAGCATGGCATTGATATTGATTCTATCCTTTGTCCGATATGTAATAAATATATGGAAACGGCTGAGCATACTTTCTTCTCATGCGAAATTAGTGCTCAAATCTGGTGTAAGATTCGGAATTGGTGTAACATTTCGGACACTCATATTCCCTCTTTCACTAATTGGAATTCATGGTTGGATAACATTGCGGGCTCTCAAGTTAAAAGGAAGCGTCTATTTGTCATCATCGTCTCTATGTTCTGGATCATTTGGAAGTATCGCAACGATGTCACTTTTTTTTGAACGGCAATTGTGGCTACATGGCCCCTAGTCCAGAAGGCGTAGCGAGCCCACACAACCAGGTTGGGTCCAGCCCAGAAGGCAATGACACCCTTCCCTTTACGCACGCGGGAGGAAACCCCTATCGCCCTAGACAAGACTCGAACTTGAGACCTTGCCTAGGAGGGTAAAACCTCCATACCATTAGACCAGAGGCCCGTTGGTCAACGATGTCACTTTTAACTCTCAACTTTTGAGGAAAAGTGATATTTATGATCTTGTTCGTTTATTCTCTTTCAATTGGTTAAAGTTTAGAGGTAGATTAGTTTCCAATTGGAATGAATGGTTATGTAACCCTTTGTAATTTCCTAGCATCTTGCTAGTTTAATAATATCATCGGCCGTTCAAAAAAAAAGATAGATGAATTGATAGAATTGCTTAAGTCACTACCTATGGAAACAAATGAGGAGGATTTAGCCGAACATGAGTACCGTGAACAACAAAACCTAGGTTTTGAAATACGAACTTTGAATCTCAAGCCACTTCATAATTTGATATATACACACCGCCCGTGACTTACCCAGAAGAAGTATAAAGCGACTATAAGAATCCCGATGAAGGTAGAACCTTTGAACCAAAATTAGGGGCTTTAATAATTTTAAAATGCATGGTTTGGTAGCCGTCTAAAAAACTCAGCCACAAAACTATATATCATCGGTGTTCTCTTAATTAAAATTATGCAACCTTGTTAACCACATGAACATGGTTACTGATGATGCCGGCTTCACATTGAAATGTAGGGAAATATTTGAGATCTAAGAGATACCGAGTATAATTTATAACTTAAGGAACGGATAGGATCAATATACAATACGATAATATGTAGACGAAAAAGATAGAAACCTGTTAGGTTTGATATGGAATGTGCTAACAGAGTTATGGATGTCTTTAAAATAGAATTGTAAAATTCTTTTTAGAAAGAATGCCATATCACTACAACACTTGAAACTTTTAGCTAAGACCCCTGTCGTAGCCAAAGGTGGGCCCTATTGGTTCTTTAGCGGCAACTTTTGATTGTTTGACCATAGAAAAGTTGAAAATGGTGGACCCTATTGGTTCTTTAGCGACAACTTGGGTCGTCTCTAAATTGACTTTCTCTCCAAAAGTTTCTATTGGTGTATTGTATTATATAATTTTGTGTTCTGTATAAATTTTAGAAAGGAGATGTTTATATGTTGTTGGTGATTTTGCGTCACCAATATGATTTAAGTGTAATGGATTGACTTGGTTGATCAATGTGTAATCATGATAAATGTTCAACAAGTCGGGGTTGTGCGGAGTGCACACTTGTTTGGCGTTATTATGATTATCATTCGGGGCGAAGCCCCGAATGACGGGAGTCCGGGGGCAGCGCCCCTGGTAGCAGAGTCCAAGGGGCGGCAGCCCCTGGCATGTCCAAGGGGCAGAGCCCCTGGCTTATGGACTTGAAAATAAAATTCTCGGTGGTTAAATAACTGCTATGGCATAAAGTGCTATGTTAAAAACGCACTTGAAAATAAAATTCTCGGAATTATGGACTTAATTTTGCCCGTTGATTTATCTGATTCGGTGGTTAAATAACTGCTATGGCAGTTACAACCGAATATTCGGTTGGTCGTATATTTGATCATCTATCTCTGGTTCGTTTTTCATAACATCAAAACATATTGGGTTGGTTGGGGGGGGGGGGTGGGGGGGGGGGTGGGGGGGGAGGTGGGTTGGTGGGGGGGTGGGGGGGGGGGGGGGGGGGGGGGGGTGGGGGGTTGGGTTTGGGGGGGGGTGGGGGTGGTTTTGGGTGGGGGGTTGGTTGGGGGGGGTAGTAGTCCTAGTTCTTATCAAGAGGGCAGATACTATCTAGACAGACCTGATAGGCGATAGTACCTCTGTATTCAGTTGAACTCGGTTTAGTGGGGTTTAATTTAATAATGTGGGAGAAGTGTTATGAATGCTCTTCAACGTCATCTCGAGTTGTACTATTGTATCAAACACATGCGAAAACACTCATTTTTTCTTCCGTTTGCGTAAATCTTGAGTTTTATCCGATTTATAGATTTCGATAGAACCATCTATCTAATACTTCAGATCTTGACACGACATTTATCCGATTAAAGATTTCGATAGAACCATCGAAATACTTCGATCTGAAAGTGTTTACACGACTCTCAGATTTCTGTGATCATAAATTCATTACATATGTTATATATTTTTTTGTTAAAGTAAATTGTGAACATGAAAATGATATAAGTTAATGATTACATTGTCGATGTTAAAGTATATAAACAAAATTTCCGGGTTTTTTTTTCTTTCTCTTCTATGTTTTTTGGCCAGCGAAAGGAGAAACAAATATAATGACGCCTAGCAAGAGGCTACCAGGGTACATGTCATTGGAAAAAACACGAGCAAAGTACAAATTACACAACCCAAAAGATCCATAATTGAAAAGCAAACGAAAGGGAATTAGACAAAGTTAATTAAAAAGAAAGACAAAATTAACTGAACGTCTAAACATAACATACATTTCTATCTATACTAATCCTTCTAGCTAGATGTAAAAAAAAAAGCTTGCCTATCACCTATATATTCTCAACTCTAGCGATACATGACCTATTTCATCATGCTTGCCAAACCTGAAAGATAGCTATTAAAGGACAAGTTAACAAAACTTGTAAATAGGAACCAAATAAAGAAGTTAATATTTGTGAATAAAGCACAAAGAGAGATTAAAAACAAGATTATTCACTTTTAGATGAATATGAATATACAAGGGAAGACAATTTTGACTTCTCGAACGACCATCAAGATTGTGCATTTAGCCCAAAAATTTCAACATACCCCTTTAACATTATCGATCAATATTCTCATCAGTAATAATTTGCATAGTTGGTACTCCGCAAATGACTAGGACGCGTCTCGAATGTATGTGGTGATGCGACCTCAATCAATGGATCAATGACAAACCAAATTCATAATCCGACTAAAAAAAGAATCAAAGAGATAATATGCAAGTGAAACAAAGAAAAGAGCACTACAAGAAAATAGACATTTAGTGACAGCGGTTTTAGTGACAAAAAGAAATGTCACTAAGTCTAACATTATAGTGACAGTTTATAAAGTATGAGTAATAGCTTGAAATTTGGAGATTATATGGCACTTGACATTAACGAAATGTTTCAAAAAAGGCAAAAAAAAAAATTCAATTCACATTTTTTATGTGTCATTATTCTGCGTTAACATTTATGTATAGAAGAAACACTTGAAATTTTAGGGACTCTGTTTTTATATTTTTATTGACACTTTTTTTTCCTTTGTTGACACTTTTTTTTACTTTTAGTGACGAGTTTTTATGTGCCAATAATAACTTTTTGCAGCAAGTGTAAAGATAATGATGTATTTTCTTCAAGTACGAATTAGGAAGACCTTTGCAGCTGTAGTTACTAGGTACTCTTTTGTACAACGTTACATCCAAATTTACGAAAAAGCATGTAAATGAAACAAATGTTATTCCCCTCGCTATTGGCTCTAGCTCTTTCCAAAAATTGAATTGTATAATGTATATAGCTAGCATTGCATCTTTAACTATAGAATTGCAGGAAAATACAGATTCTAGTCATTTTAATGCTCTTGACCAATGTATATCATCAAATAAATATCCACACGTACAAGGACAAGAATTAACTGTGCCATTGATTAATTTATTTTGCAAGACATTTCAAGTCGCATCGAACCAACCAGCATCACATCTATATGATGTGTATAGAATTGTCAAGGCTTTTAAGCTATCTTTCATAAAGTTTCATGGAAATGGAAAGCATTTTCGAGTATCTTAGCAATAAGACGATCTTAGTCACCGGTGCCACTGGATTTCTAGGCAAAAGTAAGTAATTTCCTGCTCAAATAATTCCTCCGAAGTGGAGATTCAATTCATAGATGATTCTGATTGTATTCATGTATATCCTGCAGTTTTTGTTGAAAAGATATTAAGGGTACAACCAAATATAAAAAAGATCTATCTTCTTATAAGAGCATCAAGTACAAATACGGCCTTGCATCGCATGCATTCCGAGGTACATGTAACATGTATTTGTGAGTATATATATGCCATTTGTTGAAACACTGTATATTTCTAGTTTATGACGTACTTGTGTTGTGTAGGTGATACATATGTTAGCTATAAACTCTCCTCTCCCCAAATTTACACATATATCGTTTTATTATAAACTCAAAACTAGTTATGACATTAACTTATATCACTTATATGTAGGTCATTGGCAACGACTTATTTCGGGTCATAAAAGAAATCCATGGTGAAAATATGAACACATTCGTATCTGAAAAGGTTACGCCGGTGGCTGGTGGTATTGACTTGGAAAATTTTGGAGTGTCGGACTTGGATTTGTTAAAAGAAATGTGGGGACAAGTGGATGTTATTGTTAACTCTGCTGCTGCTACCAAGTTTGATGAAAGGTATCACCAAGAACCATAGATATTTTTATGATGGTCATTGTAATCCTACTAGATAATTCATATATGTTGTGTGTGTTGGTAGATACGATATTGCATTCGCTACTAATACACTTGGAGCTAAGCATGTTTCTTCCTTCGTCAATCAATGCATCAACATAAAACTACTTCTGCATGTATCCACAGGTTTGTATTTTATAGCAAACGCAACTCTTTGTGCATCATATAACACAACCTACAGAAATCAGTGACGTAGCTAAGCTAGCGGAAGCCCTGTGCAAAAACTTATGTGATAAATAAATATGACAATTAAAGATATGTTATATTAGTTGTTGAAATAAAAACCATAGTATTTTAATGATTTAGCTTTAAATTTAACAAATATCTACAAAATATAATTATATTACGTTAACAATTTTTATTCAAAGTGAAATTTGAGGCCCCGGTTATATAACGGAATGTAAATTTGGAGGCCCCTAAATATGTGAGGCCCTGTGCGGTAGCACATCTCGCACACCCTCGTATACGGCTCTAACTGGAATGTACATGATAATCACGACTAGAAATATGACGAGTAGCAACGCCCAAAACCTATTGCTAAACAAGCTAGAATTCCATTTTATCATCAATATTAAGGGCGTTGCTAATAATAAGGCCGATGCTAATCTCAATTAGTATCGGATATTTCTTGTCCGTTACAAAATTAGCAACAAAAAAAAGTCCGCTGTTAGTAAAAAAAATTCCAATGGTATTGCGTTGGAAAATTGTAAAAAATAAAGGTGTTACTAACTCCGTTAGTAATACACAAACTTAGCAATAAACTTATGGTCGTTGGTATATTTCCCGATGCTAATTTCATTTTTTCTGCTAGTGAATCTCTATTTCAACTTTGTCTTGTTTCAGCATTTGTCTCAGGTGAAAAGTCTGGAGTAATATTAGAAACACCATTCAAGATGAGCGAGACACTAAATGGAAAAAACAATCTCGACATTCAGGGGGAGAGGAACGTGATACAAGAAAGACATATGCTGCTCGTAGATAATAAAGCTAATGAAGCAACCATCTCAGCTGGCATGAAGAAATTTGGTATCCAAAGGTTTGTCACTTTTCGTTTTAAATTTTTTTTAAATTATTATTTGAACAATCGGTGCAATATGAGGTTATCACTAAAGTGATAAGAGTAACATCAAGTACTGAAATAATTTGTTATATTAACTGTTTCTAGGGCAGAGTTATGGATGGCCAAATACTTACGTTCTAACTAAGGCAATGGGGGAGATGCTATTGTTCGACGGATTAAGACAAGATGTGTCACTGGTCATAGTACGTCCTACCGTTATCACCAGTACTTATAAAGAACCGTTTCCTGGATGGATTGAAGGCGTCAAGTAAATCAAATTCATTCTACTTATAGTAGACATAACAAAATTAGTGCAACAGTTTAGCTAACCATTACACTTATTATATACTTAATACATCAACCTAATTAAACTAATTTTCCAGAACTATTGATGGTATCATTGCTACATATGGTAGGGGCAGGATTTCTAGCCTCCTTGCAGAACCAAGCAAAGTACTTGACGTGGTAATTTACCTCATCTATATGACTGTGATATATATATGTCCTCAAAAATGTTGTACATGCGGTGGCGGAGCCAGGATATACAATTACAGGAGGCATCAAGCAATAAAAGGATTTTTAATGTAACTTGAAATAAGTCGGGTTGGTTAGGGTCAGGTTTGATTTAGGCCCCATGTGACGGACCCACTCACCCATCTCCACACAGTTCTTCTTTCTCTCTTTCCAGATTCCCAAGTTGTTCTTTCTCTCATTTTTTCCGATGAAGAAAACCACCATAATATCACAAACAATTTTTGCAACGAAGTGGTCTCTTATTGTTGACCTCACAAAATGTCGAGGGCGCTCGAATGATTTACCTGAGGGCACCGGTCTTTTTTTTCAACCAAATTAACTTTTTTTCCTATGTATTTTGTGTCCGCCGGAGATTTGTTGGGGGCAACGCCCCCAATACTTAACATGTAGCTCCGCCCCTGTGTACATGAACACTACTATGAGGTCTGTTGCATGTACTTAATTGAGAAACAACTGAGATAACATGTTGTTAGTTATCTCTTTTTATAAACTTGCCTAGTCTAAAAAGGAATCATAACGTGAAAGAGAGAATTTTGTAAAACATGCAGATCCCAGCAGACATGGTGATTAATGCTATGATTGTAGGGATGGTGGCTCATACAATGCAGCCTTGCTCAAAGATCATTTATCAGGTCGGATCATCCACGTCAAACCCAATGAAAATTTCTAGCTTCAGGAACTACATGTTTGATTACTTTGCTAATCAACCATTAAGAAACCGACAAGGAAACCCCATTATACCAACAACACTGTTCAATTCCAAGTCTAGCTTTAAAAGATATATGATGATCCACTATATAATGCCCTTGAAGGTATTTTCATACATTGATCATTTCTAAGATCTAATGTGATAAAAAAAATATTGAACTTAGGAAAGTCTATATATCACTTGTTTCTAACATATTTTTTGTTCTTTTGTAGGGAGTTAATTATGCAAACAAGATTTTTTTCGGGGCTTTTACTGCATGGCATCTCAAAGCTGATCGAAAGATCAAAATCATGCTTCGGATAGCAGATCTTTACAAGCCATATGTTCTCATCAACATCATGTAATTTGACTAAATGCTTTAGTTAATTAAACTTTAGAGAAAGTAAGTTCCACTTTCATAAGAAGCATAATGATAATAATTTTATTAAGGAGTTATATCAACGGGTGAAAATACATGGCGACAAGACGAAAACCAAAACACATATGCATGTATACATATATTTTGCAGTGGAACCTAACCCCTTTAGTAAAAAGTAACATTTTACATACGATCTTGATGGTTACTTACAGTTTTATAATTCATAGATATTATGATGCAAATCTCAAGACACTGCATGACACTCTTAGAGAGTGTAACAAAGCTGAGAAAGAGATGTTCTATTTCGATGTAAAGTCTGTTAACTGGGAAGACTATTTTATGAATATACATATCCCTGGCTTGGTGAAGTATGCACTCAGGTAATAAAACACATCTAAGTAGCTATAAAACTATTAAATGTTTCTTGCTGTTAATTACAATGTAAGAAAAAAGTATGGATAAGAATCAGTATTGATTACTAAAAGACAGACGGACTTGATAGATATGATCGATGGACATATATATGTGACCGACTAGAACGATAGTTTCCACTAGTTAAGCGAGTTAATCACATAACCTCTTAGTTTCTATTATTCCTTTCATGTATCTAGCTAGGTGTAAATGCATGTCGTAATCAAGAATGTATTGCTTAAGTGGTCATGAAGATTATAGAAGAACTCTAATGTATATGTTCAGATGCAATTACCTAACACATAAATTATCTCTCAATGATACAACAGAGACGAAGAAAAAGTACCACCGCATGGTTATTTTAAGGCATCAAAATTGTGAAATATCCAAGCTTTCAAGGAAATGTATGAACCAACTTATAATATGCTGAGGTCCGAAAGAATAACTACCTTTCCTTTCTCTTACCAGTTTTAGCCCATAAAGTCACTTAATCCTTTGTAAATCGATATCGGGGTTTGTCGACTTGTGCATGCCTTTACAAAAAAAAGCCAAGCACTACCGTGCTTATAAACTCACCCCCACGGTTGTATCATGACAACATGTAACAACCCTCGACATCCAATCATCGTCATTTTCTCTCTCACTATGAATAGCTTTTCTTGCACCAATGATAAACTTGAGAACAGTGGCATTCATTATTTAGAGGTCCCACTTCATTACCACGTAACATGTTCTGGTATGCTCGTGAATCCCTTTTTCTTTCATTTCCTTATTGTAACACATTTTGGATTTTGTACCAAAAAAGTATCACGCTTTTGATCACACCCGTTTTTGGAATCCTCGGGAAACTTTGAAATAAACATTTCGCGCAAAAGCAACTCTTCATCTTGAGTCCCACGCATTACGAATTCTTTTTTGTTTCTCAACTTGCGGTTCTTTTTCTTTGTTTTTTTTGACTTCGACTTCAAACGGCCGCCGCGGCTAGGCTTCGACGTCGGGGTCGGAAGCGGCTCCTCTTCATCTTCGGTATCTTCGACTTCAAGGTGTGGATTGTTGTTCGAAAATGTGGTTGGGAAGGTGGTGAATTGGATTTGGTGATCCGTTGTGGATGTTGTTGGTGCATTGGTTGCATTTTTAAATTGTTGAAACATCAACAATTCTTTTTGGTACAAATGGGTTGGTAATTGGATAGAGTAAGACATTTGTTGAATGACGGTTGATGGAGGAGCCCGGATACGAAGACCGACCCCGAAATTGTTGGATTGGAGTCGTTAAGCATACCAGAGAATCCAATTTGGTTTTTGGAGATTGGGATTCATTTTTTTGAGTGAAAAAATGAGAAATAGAGAAATGTGTGTTATAAAATGTATTGAAAGTGTGTGTGAAAGTATGAAATTAAAAGGGGGAACTTTCAAATTTCGACTTTTGTGTGTATTTTGTCACTTTTTGGCCATGTGAAATGACCATTTTACCCTTCGAATTTTGAAAAAAGTAAGGGTAAAACGGTCACAAATACACACAATAGTCGAAATTTGAAAGTTCAGTACACACAATAAGGAAAAAAAAAGTTCAATACACACAATAACAAAAAGTGACAAGTATGATACATTTTCAAGTAATTAACCCTTTATTAAGTATATATTCGTTTCTAATCACGAAAAAAGTGAATGAAAAGACGATGAGAAATACTTATACATAAAAATCAGAGTACTACGCTTGAAATTAAACTTAGTGCCGTCCAAATGACAATAAAAATAAATACGATTATAGTCAGTTAGCTGATTAACAAAAGGAACTTGTTTTATAATTGATTTTTATTAATAATACAAATGAAAGAGATTACTACACATAATCTGTAATTTCCCTTCAGTTGTTATTACTTTTGTGAAACTAGATATATGTTAAGGATGAATTTGGAATTAGTAGAGACTCGTACGCTGCAAACCCCATCATCAACCGCAAAGGATACATTGACTTCGCCTGGACTCATGCGCTAATCTCAAGAGAAAGTCGAGAAGAATTTTAAATGCCGGTTTCAATGGTGCTTTTTATACAAGCCCCGTGTGCCAGGTAGCTTAGAGTGACACATTGGAGAGGCTAGGGTATCTTGATTCATTAAACATTTATGGACCACTTTTCATACATTGTATGTATTTAACTACCTGAACATTCCTAAGGTCCAGGCTGTAGATTTCAGCTAGCAAAACTCACTGATGTGGGAAAACACTGCATATGGAAAAGATGCAAAGAAGAAAAATACAGTAAAGTGCTACTGAAATTGCTTACTATATACAACAAAGGATGGGGCCACAAAATCAGGAACAAACTAGTAATACCTGTCCTCAAGACTCGGTATATAACTCACCCACTTTCCTAGTCTATCCTTAATACCTGGTCCTAGTGCATACTAATTCAAACTTCTTTTTATATAATTCAAATACTTATAATACTAAAATACTATTTATTCAAGATTAAATCCAACACAATGTGACCAATAATCTCGACATTGCTCCTACCATTTATGTTATTTATGAAAACCGAAGGGCTAAACATGTTAAGTAGATAGTTAATAACCGTAAAACGGTTAAGATAGTTAAAGTAGTTAGAATTCGGTTATGGTTTTACCGAAAGGACACGATGCTTCGTTTGAACCACTATATAAACATATGTATGTACTCGATATTAAGATAAGACGATATACACAATTTATTCAGTAATATTGCAACTTGTATTGACTCACAACTAGGGACAACAATTGGCATCAGAGCACACGTTATTCGTACGCTCGTTTGATACCAAAACAGTGAACGAAAAGAGAGGAAAACACGCTGGGAACAAGAAGAGTCTCGGTGGAAAACGTGTTGTTTTAAAACAAACAAACAACATCTGAATAATATGGAAACGTTAGGAAGATAGTGCACGATCTAAACCGACGTAAGTTGCAAACGTAGAAGCCAAATGAATTGGTGGAAGGTACTTTGTTGGGAACTGCATACGCAACAACAAAAAAAAGAACAACGTTGAAGGACTTTGTGGGGACTGCTTTGAACGCGACACAAAGGAAGAGGAAAAACATATCGACGATTGATAAGTAGCGTAATATCGAAAAGGAAAAGCTAGCGGAAAGGCTTCTGTGGGATTGCTCTTGTAACGCAACATAGAAGGAAAAGAGTATACACAACGCTTTGTAAAGCGAGTGGAAGGACTTTGTGGGTAGCATCGTTGAGAACGACACAAAGGAAAAGAAAAACTCACAACGCTTGGAACAATATAGCGTGTGTTTGAGTTTAGACTTTTGTGGGCAAACGGGACCTGATAAGTCATCGACACAAAAGGAAAGTGAAAGAAAAATTATCGGTAACATTTCGTGGAAAACCGATTTGGAGTCCAACACAAAAACAACAACAACAAAGCCATTTTGGCTGTTTGTGAAAAATACCGAGATTGAACAAGAGAAAGGTTTTTAGGTTTATCTAGTGAGATACGAATTTCAAGTCGACACAAAAAGGGAAAACACCAACGTGAGGAAAAGTCTCGTTTAGTTGTGGGCAGAATTCGAAGCCAACACAAAAAGGAGAAGAAGAACATTTGTTTTGTGGATATCAATTGGTTTGAACACAAGAGAACAACAACGAGGCAACAACAACAAATTTAGTGAACACCGAAAAGGATTACAGACAAGTAAATGTTGGGATTTGGTGAAACTAAGGAACGCAAAGAAAAGGAACGGAAAAACTCAGGTGGGTATAAACGTTTTACATACCGACACAAAGGGCCTGACGGTTGTGTATTTAACACAACTATTACTGTTTATAAATCAAAATTTTCTAGATCTCTATCATATTATTAGTATAGAAAAAATATTTTCGATTACTAGATTCCCCGAAAACTATTTTCTGTTTCCCGTTAATACTAGGAGATACCATATTAGTAAGAAAATCTCATACGTTAGAAAGTGAAGATCATACGCACAAATAGGATGACTATTGAAGATCTTAATAGCGCATTGATAACACAAAAACCCGTAGCACCAATCACTCACTATCAATGCCCCACATTAAAATCGACAAATTACACCATTTGGGCTATCCAAATTAAAGTTATACTTGAAGCAACAAACACGGTTTTATGAGTAAATTGATCGAAACAAAGTGAACATACACAAGCAATATCAAAATGGATAAGGCAAGTGGATTACCTCTATATCAAGCGTTTACCGAAGACGTGATATTACAAGTCGCGGGTTGTAAAACAGCGAAGGAATTATGGGAATCGTTAAAGAAGAGACACGTTGGAGAAGAGAAAGTGCAACAAGCACGGTTACAGTCATTGATGATTGGATTTCAAACACTTCAAATGAAGGAAGACGACACAGTGGATGCATTTACGGCTAAATTAAACGGCTATGCCACTAAGGCAAAAGAATTAGGAAAAACATTGGATGAATCACTTTTAGTACGAAAATTATTAGATTCCACACCAGATAAGTTCATTCAAATAGTAGCATCCATAGAACAAACCAGTGATCTTGACGACATTACCTTAGATGAGATTACTGGAAAACTCAAGGCATTTGAGGAAATAATAAAACTTCGAAAAGGAGGACAAGTAGAAAGCCAAGAAAACTTACTATTCGCACATGGCGAACACTCGAGAAGGGGAAGGCGATTTGGTAATCGCAGAGGTAGATCAAACTTTTCACGAGGAAACTGGCAACGTAATAGAAACAAATATGACTCAAAGGAGGAAGGCTCAACTCACAAAGGAAAATCAAATAGGAATAAACGTGAGTGGGACATGAGCAAAATACAATGTCACAAGTGTGGGAAACTTGGACATTTTAGAAAGAATTGCAAAGAATCATCAACAACTCAGGAACAATCAAACCTTATCTTAGAATACGAAGAACCATCACTATTAATGGCCACACACGAAACTGAACACAAGGAAATTCTGTTGAACGAAGGACAAATTCAACCCGGAAAATATGCTACAACAGATGCAAGCATATGGTATTTAGATAATGGTGCAAGTAACCATATGACGGGGAACCAGAGCATATTTAGGGATAATAGATGAAAGCATAACTGTAACGGTACATTTATGGAGATGGATCGTATGTGGTAGCTAAAGGAAAAAAAAAAAACTAAGAGGCTCATATTGTTAGGATGTAGGAACCATGAACAAAAGATAGTATCGGATGTATACTACATTCCAAACCTCAAGAGCAACATACTTAGTTTAGGACAACTTACTGAGATAGGTTGTAAGATCATCATGGATGGAAATAAACTGACTTTGTATGATAAGAATAAGAAGTTGTTGATGAAGGTTGAAAGATCTAAGAATCGACTTTACAATATTAGACTACAAATAGAAGCACCCATATGCCTCTTAGCAAATGTAGATAACCAAGCATGGTTATGGCACGCTAGATTAGGTCATCTCAATTTTGACGACATCAATAAGATGACAAGAAGGTCTATTGGAAGAGTACCAAGAATTAACCATGCAGGATCAAATTTGTGATGCATGTTTTATTAGGCAAGAACACAGTAGACACCATTTCCAAATCAAGCCAAGTTCAGATCAAAGAACCCGTTGGATTTAGTATATGGAGATCTATGTGGTCCTATAAGTCCAGCCACACACTCCGAAAAGAAACTCATTTTCTTGTTAGTGGACGACTGTACACGTTTTATGTGGGCTTACTTTCTGACATCAAAAGATCAAGCATTTGACACTTTCAAGGAATTTAGACAACAGATTGAAACGGAAATAAGGTTGAAATTAAGGATGCTAAGAACAGAGAAGTGGAGGTGAGTTCACATCAAATGAATTCACCAAATACTGTAAAGAGCATGGAATAGCACGACAAAGACGGCAACATTACTGCCGCTCACAAGAATTGAGTTGTGTAAAGGAGAAATTAGAAACAATGCTACTACAAACTATGGAGTATGATGAAAGCAATGAAGTTTCCAACCTAACCTTTTGTGCGAAGCAGTCGACACACCCTATAGCATATTAAACAGGTTACCCCACAAGGACCCTGGTAATAAAACACCATATGAGCACTCTCAACAGAAAACCAAAACTGATAACTAAGAATATTCGGATGCACAGCTTATGCCAAATAACAATCCCTCATTTGCGAAAGCTGTACGCTAGAAGCATACCCATGGTCTACTTAGGCGTAGAGGAAGATCAAAAGCATACAGACTATATGATCCAAAAGGAAAAAGGAAACAATGGGTTAGCAGGGATGTTAAGTTTATGGTAAACAAACCTGGATTGGGACTCAAATGTAAACCCCCCAAAAAAACAGAGAGGAAACAATACACAAAGCTCTTTTTTTGTCCAAGTTTTGTGGTAGAAGGAGTCGACAATGGAAACACTACACAAGTCAACTCAGAAAACAATGACAATACCTATCAGGAACAGGAACCAATTACTGCTTCCAACTCTTCAAAACACCTCCCACCAAACATTCAATTAACAACCCACACTACAAAGAGGCAGAATAAGCTACTAGTAGTTAAACAAAGTAGATCAAAAATGGATTTGATGATGACACCATACAATGTTTCAAAGTTTAACGGAAAAAAGAACAATGCACGTGAAGTTGAAACCGAAAATCTGTTATTTACGGAAGAAGAACCACGTAACTACAAGGAGGCATCAACAGATAAGAAGTGGATTGAGGCCATGGAGATTGAACTGGATTCAATCAACAAGAATAACACATGGACTCTTACTACTTTGCCTACGAATCACAAGGCAATAGGACTCAAATGGGTTTACAAGACCAAGAGGGATGCAAAAGGAGAAATCATCAAATACAAAGCAAGATTAGTAGCAAAAGGATATGTACAGGAACAAGGAATAGACTTCGACGAAGTATTTGCACCAGTTGCACGCATCGAGACAGTTCGTTTGATATTAGCACTAGCAGCATATCATGGATGGCAAGTACATCACTTAGATGTAAAATCAGCATTTTTACATGGAGATTTGAAGGAAGAAGTTTATGTTACACAACCTGAAGGTTTCATACAACAAGGAAATTCAGGGAAAGTTTACAAGCTCACTAAAGCATTATATGGCTTAAGGCAAGCACCACGAGCTTGGAATGTGAAGCTTGATCAAACCTTAAAGTCATTAGACTTTAAGAAATGTAATCTCGAACAAGCAGTTTACACGAAGAGAAGCAAGACCTCTACACTTATAGTTGGAGTCTACGTAGATGACTTGATAATCACGGGCACTCCAAGGAAGGAAATCGACTTGTTTAAATCCCAGATGAAAGACAAATTTGAAATGAGCGACTTAGGATTGTTAGCTTATTACCTTGGGATAGAAGTTAATTAGACAGGAGGAGAGATTACAATCAAGCAAACATGATACATCAACAAGATCTTGAAAGAATCAAGTATGATGGAAAGTAATGACACAAAGATACCAATGGATCCCGGTACTAAGTTGGTCAAGGCGGAAGATGGAAACTCAGTTGACGTAACCTATTACCGAAGTTTAATTGGAAGTGTCAGGTATCTACTACATACAAGACCAGATCTTAGTTACTCAGTCGGACTACTCAGCAGATTTATGCAAGACCCAAAGGATCATCATCTGAAGGCAATAAAGCAAGTAATCTGATACATCAAAGGAACAAAGGAGCATGGCATTATATACAAGAAAGAAGGCGGCTGCAAGATTACAGGTTATAGCGACAGTAGTTATGGAGTCAACACCGATCAAGGAAAAGGAAAAAAAACTTTAAACCCGAATAGTATTTTACTTTGGAGAGTTACCTGGTGCACTCAGAAGCAACCAACAGTAGCATTCTCATCATGTGAATCAGAATTCATGGCGGCTACTGGAGCAGCATGTCAAGCTTTATGGTTAAAACGGCTACTTAGTGAATTAACGGGTTGGGAAGAGAAAAGAATAACACTGAAGGTTGATAACATATCAGCAATAGCACTCGTCAGGAACCCAGTTTTTCATGGAAGAAGTAAGCATATCGACATTCGCTAATCATTTTCATTCATTCGTGAAATGCGAATTAGACACAACAATGTGAACACGATCAGTGGAAAACAACAAAGAGAGCAATATACTAATCTAAAGCTTTAATCAAGACTAAAGTTTGTGACTATGCGACAAATGCTCGGAGTTCAAGATCTAGGAAGAAGCAACGATCAAGATTAAGGAGGAGAATGTGAACAATAATCTCGACATTGCTCCTACCATTTATGTTATTTATGAAAACCGAAGGGCTAAACATGTTAAGTAGATAGTTAATAACCGTAAAACGGTTAAGATAGTTAAAGTAGTTAGAATTCGGTTATGGTTTTACCGAAAGGGCACGATGGTTCGTTTAAACCACTATATAAACATATGTATGTACTCGATATTAAGATAAGACGATATACACAATCCACTTTTCATACATTGTATGTATTTAACTACCTGAACATTCCTAAGGTCCAGGCAGCGTTAAACGCGAACAGAACAAGGTTACCATACCCAGGGTCACCTTGCACTATGCAAATGCGCCAATGGCGTGATACATATGTTCCCATTTTGCTGCCGCTTAATCAAGCATGGCTTACGCATACTCTAGTACAGGTGACTTTTCACAAAAGATACCTCCCAGTTTCTAAGATTACATGAAAAAGTTCCAATATGCAACAAAATGATCATATTATAACAGTAATGACCATTTAGATGACAGCAACTCATTACGGGCTAGAAGCCTTCAGCCTGAGAACCGAAGCAACCGGTAATTAAACATATATTCATATATATACTATATATAAATAACACTACCCTTGAAATTTATACATCAAAGTTTGATACTTGATCACTTTGGTTGGTAAGGTGGCTGGTTATCAATTAAGTTGTTTACGATGGCTTAATTAACGTATGCTACAGTCAGGGGAGCAGGCCACAAAGTATCACAATCAATCATATGCCAAAGTACTATCAGTATATGCTATGTTTATGAAGGCGTTAAATAATGAATTATTGTAAATGCTAGTGAGACCTTTTGAAAGACATTTAAATATTGATGCAAGGTGTTATTGGTTTGTGTATGGTATGACAAAGAAAAACAAGAAAGCTATAAAAGTTGACTGCAAACTTGAAATAAGCTTTAAAATGACAGATTACTACACATAATCTGTGTGATACTATCATTTAATTTTATTTTTACTATATTTTTGGATTAATTTATTTGGAAGTCTTTTCCTAACTTAACTTAAATGAAGGTGCCCTTTCTTTTTATTTTCGAGTTGTTGAATGATTGATTTTGGTTCTTGGTCTCGAGCAAATGGAAGCCTCCTACACTAGTATACTGCATACAATGGTTAACACATCGACTCAATGCGACGTTTTAAGTGATATGTATGATTAGTTGATCGTTATACGTA
>BQNB010109884.1:0-22662 GCA_026074375.1 Tanacetum coccineum
ATAAAAGTTTAAGGAGTTATTTTTTTTTTTAAAGTTATAATAAAATTTGTGAATTTATAAAATTATATTTAACTATATATAATTTATTTAAAATTAAACCACTAAAGTTTTATTAATTACCTTATTTTTTTTCAAGTTTTTGTTTTTATAAATTTGACACACATATTTTTATGTGTTTTTTTTTCTCATCAGATTTCTCCACCAAAATAATGCCAATTTTAGAAGTATTTAAGTTTTTTAATTAAACATATTTTTAAAAATAAAAAAAAATTAGGAGCATCATACCTAATAAGGAAATATTTTTTTTTTTGAAATGCAAAATTTCCCACTTTTCGTTTTCTTTTACTAGGTAAAAGACTTAAGAGAGTAAATAGCTTTGATGAATAAGACAGTAACAACAATATACTCAATCTTGTCGGTGAAGGAAAATATGGATAAAGTAAGATGCTAATTAATTGTTTTACTATAGGGTTACTTTGAATGTATAAAAACCCTTTCCACAAAGACTAAAAATTTAGTTTGTTGAATAGTGTCATCAAACTATTCTTACGAGGTCTTTGTTTAAGCTTATACGTGACATATAAACATATTTGATTTCATTTTATGTTTCGTACTCACTTTTCCTGCTTTTATTGAAACTTACGCGGCTTACATTTTAAGGCAAATTGCATAAAAATGTAGTCAACTTATCATTTTTTATAAAGTTGTTTAGTCAACTTTTTTTGTTCCTGTAAAATCATTAAACATTTGAATTCCGACTATTATATGTATTTTGCCCACATGTAATGACCAATTTACCATTAACGGTTAACATGTTGGTTAAAAAACATAAGGGTAAAATAACCCACTACATACAATAGATGAAATTTAAAAGTTAAATGATTTTATAAGGAAAAAAAAGTTGACTACACAACTTTATAAAAAGTGATAAGTTTGCTACATTTTTATGCAATCTGCCCTATGTTTTATTATAACATGACCAACTTATATAAGCCTATATGTTTTTATAAACGCATGATAAAATGAGCACATAAAATATAAGCATAAACTAAGCTCGTAAGCTTACATATAAGCTTAAACAAACACCGCGTTAGTAAGATTAGTTTGACTTCCAAATTGAGGAAGGAAACCATTACTATGGACAATCAACATACAATTAAGTTAAAAGTGTGTGTGACAGTTAAGAGGGAGTTTCTTTTTCGTTTGTTACCACTTAATGAGTGGACCTAATATTTTGTTTCTTAATGGGTAGGACCATAAAAATCTCACTCTCTCAAATAAGTGACTCATAAGTGATACTTACAAACCACTTAATTCATAAGTGGCTCATAGATGCATATGGAATCCAAAGCCATAATTTTTACACTTTTGGTGCCCATAATTTTAGCGAGCAATCTAAGTTTGTGAAAAGTGTGGAAATTATGGTCTTATATCGGCTTGGTTGACGAATAAGTGATAATAATATTAATGTCACTCCAAAATACTTAACCATTTTATTGTTTTCTTTAAAACAAAAAAAATTCATATATTTGAAAGAGTTAATTACATAAATAGTTTTTGTGGTTGACACACGGGTGCACCTTTTGTTTCAAAACGGAAAAAAAAATACTCCAGTCGTTCACGTCGTTGTCCATTTTGCAAGGATTAGACCTTTGACCAAACAACGATCTCTTTTAGCCGCTAAGCTTGACAAGTGAGTGGTACGCGAGGATCATTATCGTCCTTTCAAGTCATACTAAACCACATGAACGGTTCTTGTAACTGGGCCAACAAAAACGAGATCTACTTTTTTTCTTCTTTCTTTTTTTCTATATAGTTTTTTATATTAGTTTTAATTTTATTTAAAATAGTTAAACTTTATTTTAATTTTTTTTTGATAACCATGGTTTCTGACACATTAACCGAATAATCCACTGGGTTAAACTTTATTTTAAATTTTGATAATTTAAGGTATTGATCTTTGTTAGATTCTTACATATCTTACATTTTTTTCATCCTTTTAATAAAGTTTTTATACAAATTCGTGTTTTTAATTTTACCAGTTTCTAAAAGGTCTTTATTTTCCGTTTCTTATTTTTATAAATTTTATTTTTGCTTTTTAGTTTTTTTTAAAATAGTTATTTTTATCATTTTTTAGTTTTATTATTATATAATCGTTTTTTTTACAAAAAATTCCTTTCATATTTTTAGTTGTTTCTTATCAGTGTCTTATAGCTAGGATATTTTTCTTAGAATTTTTAGATTTTATTTAGTAATTTCAATGTATTTGTAAAACAACTTTAGTGAGAAAATCGTAAAAAATATTTTCATTCTGTTTTTGTTTTTATTTTCAAAAACTAGTTTTTATTAAGATTTTTATAATACTTGTGTTTATCGAGTTCATTTTAAACCTCGGCCATAATATTTTTGAAATAAATGTTGTTATTTCTCTTTTTAAAATTATAATTACCATAATTTAGATGTTTAAAAATTATATTAATAATTATTTTAATAGATATGACATATTAAAAATTATTTTAATGATATATAGGCAATACGAAGGTTTAGAAATGCTATATATGCAGTTAGCAGTTTGAGTTGAATATATATGCAATTTTTGAGTTTTTAGAAAGATATATATACATACAATTATAAGTTTAAGCTAGATATCTATGCAATTTTAAGCTTTTGAAAAATATATATGCAATTCTCCTATAATAATAACATTGGACCTTTAAGGGGTTCTTTAACTAAGCTTATACTTATATTATATAAATGACTTACGACTTATATATTATGAGCTCATAAGCTTTTGCAAATTGTTTGGCTTACTTTATCATAATTAATAAAGTAAAATGACTAAAAATATATCAACATAAAGCGGTTGTAAAAATTAAATGTGAAGGTATAAAAGCCTTTTTATATAATGTCTTTACACAAGTCCACTCCTCAAATAAGCCATAAAATTTGAGCTTATCAAAATTCTTTATAAACTGAAACATGTAAGCTTAGACACACATAGGGTGTGTTTGGGAGAAAGCTTATCGGGAAGCTTTTAAAATAAGCCGGCTTATATTATAAGTCTTGTTTGACGTAAAGGCTTATAAAAGTTTTTAAAACTATAAGTCCTAGCCGAATAAAATGGGCTAAATTTTTTTAAACGAAACTTTTAAACTAATACTCATTTACTCAAAAAATATCTAGCATATGCTGTGATATTTATTTAATTATGTTATTTTTAATAAGTTTGCAATAATAAGTTCATCAAATTAAAATTAATTTGCCAAATAAATTTATGAAAATATAAATTTCAATTTGAGCTTATAATATAAGCCAAAGCTCTATCCTCGACACCAATTCCAGCTCCGGCTCTAAAACCCTACCTATTTCCGGCGACCCCAATTTGTTATAGAAACTAATAAGCTCATAATCCCCTAAATAAGCTTAAACAAACCCCCTATATAATTATATAAAGGCAACGCAAGAAAGAGAGAGGGATAGGCCGAGTAAACAAATCCGGCGACCCCAATTTGGTAAACCCTAACTTTTGTAAAATTAAAATTTCTACTTTTCATAGTTTTTGTTATTCTTATGTGTTTTTTTATAGGAGGGTGTTTGTGTTAGCTTATTTTCCGAGCTTATGACCTTCATAAGTCCAGTAAATAAGTTAACACAAACACCCCTAGCTTATATGAATTTTATACTTTCCCATACTGGTTTCATTATATATCTTCTGTTGTTGAATTTACTAAGGGGGTGTTTGTTTCGGCTTATATATCCCGTTTATGGCTTATTTGGTTTTGAGCTTATGTTTCATAAGCTCACTTTTTCTTGCTTAGTTTGAAACTTTTTGGCTTATATAAGTTCATTATGACATAATAAACTTATATAAGCCAGAAAGTTTCAAAATAAGCCACAAAAAGTGAGCTTATGAAGCATAAGCCAAAAACCAGATAAAACATAAGCCGGCTATATAAGCCGAAACAAACACCCCCGAATAATGTCTTTGTTTATTTACACGTATATGCATTTGTTTAAGCTTTTTTCTTCAAGGGACTTGGGGCTTATTCGGTTTTGCGCTTATGTTTCATAAGCGCACTTTTTGTAGCTTATTTTGCAACTGTTTGGCTTATATAAGCTTATTATGACATAATAAATATATATAAGTCAAAACAAACACCCCTTATATGAAATAACAGTAAAGTAGCTAATTATGTACTGTACTATGCATTTGTTTTAGTAAATGCTCATTTGAACCATATTTATAATATGCAAGTAAAGTTGCTAAATGGGGCGTTGAGATGCAGGGCGTTACAAAAAGATTATTATTAAGAACTAATGTAACATTCCGTATTTTCAGGTCATTTACAATACTATTTAATTTCACTATTTTTTTTTCTCGTACGCGTTCACTTTTTAATAATTAATACGTTAAGCTTAAATCGCGTAACTGAAAATGATCATACAATGTAAACGGGCATTAAACAATTAAATGTTTACATCAAGCAAGTGTTATATGATTATTATGAGGATAATTAATAACTTTGTTCATCTTATTTTTATTGGCTACGTAAAATGCTTACGTTTCACGATAAAATGCGTTTAGGCATTCCCGGAAGTTCTAAAACCTAACTACGCCTAAACGAATACCCACGATTATACCCAATACTCAAAATAATCAAAAATTACATCTTATATATATATATATGCCGAAATTTATATAATGAGACCAAGACTTTTCAAACTTTTCTTAATATCTAGATATTTTATAAAAGATCTCTTACACCTTTTACCAACTTGTTAAGTTAACTTTAACCTAGGGTTAGAAAGTAACCATGGTTAAGTTAAGAAGATATTTATACTATATATAGCATGCATGCATAAGTAAACATTTCCATAACTTCTTTACATGCAAATTTCATTTTCTTTCTCCCTTTTTCACCCTAAAACTCACGGCACAAATAAGCCATCTAAACAAATCCACACTTTGATTTTCTAAGATTATACAACCCTTTATACATCTATCCTAAGATGTATTAAGTCATATTCAAGCCTTGGATCACCATTTGCAAGTATTAAGAAGAAAAAGTAAAGATTAGGGTTTTGGAAACCAATCTAGGTTTAAGCATGAAAGCTTGGATTTAAGTCTAAACACGGTTTAGCATTCATTACATCCTATACATCATCACTAAGTCTTTTCTAAATCCTTCAATAACTTTTATTTTCTTATAATTTTATGTGTTACATGTTAAATATAGCCATAATCACCACTAAGGACTTTCTAATATGTAAAATGAGTTATTATTTATGTTTATGATTATATGCACTTATTCTTATGTCATATGGTCCTATATATCATGGAAAAGTGAAAATAAAAGTATGTTAACCTATGGATTAAGTATAAACATGTTTAGGTTAAATTAGGGTTTTATAAGGTTTCTTAAACATCACATGTGAAAAATAATGAAAAGAAAAATGGTTTAAACTTGTTTTACAATGAATTTAGTCAAGGACTATGGATGATATTGGACCTGTTATTATAAGTACCACATAAGTAAAATATTGGGTTATTAGTTTTTTAAAAGTAAACACTTAAACTAATTAATTACGATAAAACAAGTTTTAAACTCATTAGAAAATAAATAACTTAGGGGCAGTTTTGTAATCTAAATTATACATATATGTTTTATGATTTTATAAAATACTACATGTCACAAGGATCGATGGGTCATAAAGAACTTGAAAAACCGATTAATAACGAAGAAGATACGCCATTTACAAGTTTAAGATAGTTAATACTTTTATAAAACAATTTTTATAAAAAGTACTATTCACCACAGAAACTTATACTTTATAAACATCCATAATATGATAAGACTTTCAATTACGAGAACGTGCTCGAAAGAATCGTTAAAACGGAGCTAATAACGAATAGATATGACTAAAACGGGTTTTTTCGTACTTAAAAGTATAAAATCGAGTATATAGCTGTTGTGAATAGTAAAAACACTATTCATCGCAGAAAATCAAAAACTTGAAAATATAATATTTTGATCGCTCGTCTTACTACGAAGACGTGGACGTAAGAAACGCGAGCAACCGGGTTAAAACAAAAGTTACACACTATTTCTAACTTCACTATTTCCTGAGGTGAATAGTGTTGGTCTTTATAAAATATAATACCTCTTTTAATAACAAAAACGTACTCGAAGGAATCACTGAAATCGGGATTAAAACGAATAAGTTATTACGATTACAAGTTTACGCCAATTAAAGCCTAAAACGACAAACGAGCTGTTATGAACAGTAATTTTACTATTCATCACAGAATCTTAAAAACTTGAAAATGTAATATTTTGATCGCTCGTCTTACTACGAAGACGTGGACGTAAGAAACGCGAGCAACGGGCTTAAAACGACCAAATTAGGTCATTTTTACGAAAAGTATATTTATAAACGTTTTCACTTTATAAATATTATTTTACTAAAACGATTAGTCGGTGATTATGCTATATAGAATATTGAGTGGTTATCAAAGTGCTATATTACTAGGGAGTTTCATAATGAGGCCTCTTCGGATGGCGTATCGACGATGTTGTTGGATTTACGATTTAAAGTATCCTAACTCCTCGAACGTCATGTCATGACCTCTTTAATTATGATAGCCCGAACGATAGCACGACGTAACTACTATAAGATTATATTGAATGTTATAAATTGAAGTACTCGGTACTTATACGACCTTAATTTAAATAGGTTGCATCAAACGTTTTGCGTGACATTTTATCTGTGATTATTGGACTATCAGTACTCAAGGTGAGTTCATAGCCCCCTTTTTACTACTTAATTGTTTTACAAACTCTAAGGGGTGAATTACATTGCTTATTTTACTATTGGACACAAGTGTTTTTCTAAGTGTTTTCAAAGTGTTTTAAACTGTATGCTATCCAGATTACTGCCTGAATATTATTGCCTAAGTTACCACTATTGCCAATTAAGTCCCTACTATATCATGAACCGTCAATTGCTATTGTAGTGAGCGCGAGTGTTGTGGATAGATCTATCGGGACTGACAATCCCCACCTGGAATTTCTGGTCACAAGTTGACCATGGTGCATTTAACATTGAGAATACTTTTAGGTTGTTGGCAAGCATCCTATACATTTGGGGCACAAACTAGTTAAGGCTTCGGGTTCATGAGCTTAGTGCAATAATATATACTTAGACTTGATGAATGTGTTTCTCTTGTCTACATTACTTGTTTTGGACTTCGGAATATGTACTTAGTCCACCATTACTTCGATCTTGTGGTCCACTACTAAACATTACTTGATTTACTGAATCACTACTTGGATTTCGGAAATAACACTTTGAAATACTGTAACGCTACTTTTCTTACAAAGACATTTCTTAAATTATTTCAACACTGCTTTTACTTAAACCTATGAATTCACCAACTTTATGTTGACCGTTTTTGCATGTTTTTCTCAGGTTATTATTTGCTAGTGGAGCATTGGGAGCATTCGAGTCGCGCGGATATATTTTTGAACGCATAATAATTTGAGTACCATTAAATAATTTGTAAACTCTGATTTTAATATAACGAATGTGAAATTTATTTAAACGTCTCTTTTGAGGTCGTTTTCCGTGACTTGTGTTTGTGCCCTGAAGTAGCACCCCAAAATGTTACCATTTCCGCTGCGTTGTACCAGATTTTGGGGGTGTTACATGCATAAACTGAAGTGAAGATACTTCCCAATCTTCTAAGGACCTGAAGAGCTGACGCTGAAAAAACTTCAGCGACTCAAACTGAAAGACTTCAGCTTGAGTAATACGTAAGGGATTTTATGTTTAAATCTACTGAAAGATTGAAGGGCTCAGGAACTGAACCCAACAGCCACCCTTAAGTGGTTTACTATACAATTGATTTCCACATAATATAAGCAAATAAGCAATATCATATACCATTGCTTTGAAATCCAGGGCTGATTACGGTCCAAAATTCGGACCGAACCAAGATTGATTTAGCCTAAAACCCTAGACTGAGGACCGGACCAAATGTGTTCGGTCCGATTCTTCGGTCGGTCCGGTTCAAGTTGACATAATGATCGGTTGTACGTCAGATCGGACCAGACCGACGACCGAATATGAGGTAAAGTGTGGACCGAGGACCAGACATAAATAGGTTCGATCCGGTCCGCTCATGGTCCGTTATACTCAGCCCTATTGAAATCTAGCTCATTTTGACAAAAACACTTTTTACAACATCAACGTGTAGTTTGCTCGAGTTAAACTGTCATTTTAGAGTCACCTCAACATTTTTTTCACTTCCTTTTCAGTGACACAACCAAGAACAACTTCCTTTGTCACTCAAGCTTAAACCCACTTTTAAAACCTGTCACTTTATTATTTTTTTTAGTTTTTTCAAACCAACTAATTTTTCATTTATTCAAATAGAAATACAAATTACAATATGGGAAAAACAAAAAACAAAAAGGTTACGAATTTAAAAAAAACATCACCAAGATAGTCGGCCGTCAAACATTTTTCTACAACTTCATAGTTAAGGTATATCGGATTATGTGGTCGTGAACTTTAAGTTTTTTGTTGCAACGGTTGATGATACTTATAAGCTTTCATAAAAAAAAATAGTCACCCTTCATCATCGAATTTGTATACAACATCATCCGAATTCATAGTGTACAATATTTTACTTTTTTGTAATAATGAAAGTGACAAATTTTAATTTGTGTAAAAACGAGGTGGGTTATCAGCGCTCCGCCGCGGGACGCGAGTCATTAACGTTGCAACGGACCGATAACTTCAAGGGATATTTTTGTAAATTGCTAAAAATATTAACTTAACGGTCGTTACCTAACGTTCGTTACTTAACGTTCGTTAAGTAACGACCGAGCCCAAAGACTATTTCCGTAAGTTGTTAAAAAAATATAAACTAACGGTCGTTAAGTAACGACCGATCCCAAAGACTGTTTTCATAAATTCTAAAAAAATTTAAACTAACGGTCGTTACTTAACAGCCGTTAGTGGAGGAGGGGGTATTTTGTAAAATTTTTAAAAATAAGGGTAGTTTTCGTATTTTCGTAAATTCTAATTTTTTTTTAAATTAACTGTCGTTACTTAACAGCCATTAGTGGGGGTAGGGGGTATTTTGTAAAATTTTTAAAAATAAGTGTAGTATTCGTAATTTGACACATAGTGTGAGGGGGTAGTTCGTAAATACCCGAGGGGTTATTTCGTAAATACCGACGGGTTGCGGGTGAGTTTTCGGGTCGGACGGACGAGTTGCGTGTCGGGTAAACGGGGCGGGTTGTGTGAGGGCGGTTTCCGGGTCGGACAGGTGGGTACCTGGTCGGGTCGACCCGGTGTCCGACCCGATAGGTTGGGTCGGCATTAAATGCACCGGGTCAAGTCGACCCGATGTCCTACCCGATGGGTCGGGTCAGCATTAAATGCAAATGGCAATGTATGTTTATATAATACAATGATTGTGTAAAAAGAGTTTTATATAAAGTGAAAATGGTTGTTTACAAATATTGTGTACAAAACTTTTTGAAAAATAAAGAAAGATATAGCCTTTGGTAGCCAAATGGTTAAAAAATCATGTTTTTCTTCATTTGGCTCAAGCCAAATATTTGGCGTTTCGTTTGGCACGAGGGTACCCGGTACAGTGGCACGATTTGACGTAGAGTCTACATCAGCTTGACGCCATGTCCAAGTCATTACACCCTTTGCTCTTAACACATCCACCGGTCTCACTTTAATATGTGAGAAGCATAATCACAAATCAATAAGTCGTTATGTCAATATTATTAGATTTGTTGCTAGCAAACTCTACTTTGATAAGGGCACTCACTATTTTAACCAAATTTGATCAAAAGTTTTGAATGAGCTAGGTTTATAGAAACTATATTATGACAATCCTATTCGTCGATATTTTAATTGGAAATGGATGAAAATGTGGAAATGTTTGTTATGTAGTTACGGAATGATGGTCAATAAAAGTGCCTAAACTCAGGGATTGGTCGGTCGTTGTTTACAACCATGCCATCCTCGTGGGAACGAATGAATGGACCCGTTCATGAATCATAATACATTTTACACTTGTTTGGAGTTGACTATTGCCGACCTTATAAACAATGTTTATTTGTTATCACATTTGATTATTTGACTATGTGTGTAAATTTAGTTTCACAGTCGTCAAGATAGAGTCGGAAACGGTCTTGAAACTAACCTGGTGATCCAAGTTGCGTACATCTTATTAAAAAAGGCTCGGATTTCTCGAGTAACCTGAGAAAAAAACCCAATCCGTTTATCACTAGTAAACATCGAGATATGAAACATGAAATAATTGCTAATTCTAACTATGGTAACTAAAATCAGCAAAAGATCAAACCCCTGGATTAGTCGGTCAAAACGTCGAAAACCATGGTTAAAAAAAAGTAGTTTTTACGGATGAAGAAAAATAAAAAGCCATTTATATAATTTCCTCTATATTTTATGGTAAGTATCTAATGAGAATAAAACTTAAAAATGAAAAGAATAATAAATAATTATAACAAACATTTAAGATGCATCGACTTGATTATATGTATCTCTATTCATTTAGATGCATCTCAATTAGTTTCGAAAGTGATTTTGAATAGAAAACGATGCAAAGTAATACTCGTAACTCATTTGATCAGCATAGGAGGAAAAATATATAATTCGCTTAACTTAATGAAATGCATTTAATATATGTACATGCATATAATTTTGAGCTACAAGAATACACGATATATTATTAGGATGCGTTTAAAAAATCAAATATGTATCTAACAAGCAGGATTACCCGCGTGTTGCTGCGGGAGTTAATTTTTCGCGCGTTGTTGCGGGCTATTGTTATTATTATTATATTTTTTTTAATTTTGTGCGGGTTTATTTTTTCGGTCTCATGTTTAATAGTTTATTTTTTTCTTATATGGCCTTATGTGTTGGGCCTCATGTTTAAATGTTTCTTTCTTTGGTTATATGTTTTTTTTGTGCGGGTTTATTTTTTCGGTCTCATGTTTAATAGTGCGGGTTTATTTTTTCGGTATCATGTTTAATAATTTGTTTTTTTTCCTTATATGAGTTTATGTCCCGCGCGTTGTTGCGGGGCGGTAATTTTTTTTTTGCTATATGGTTTTTTTTTAATGACACTGTTTAATGCAATCTAAAGTTGTACGTTTGTGACTATGTCGATTATTTTAAAGTTGAATCGGTACTTTTGTAATATTTTTTCCCCCTATTTTGTGCCAAAAATTAAAAAAAAAAAAAATTGGGCCGGCCCAAAGTGGGAGCTCAGACCCAATAGAAGCACCGTAGCTTCTACCGTACAACATTAATGTATGTATTGTAATTCAAAGTGATACATTTTTAACGTGTCCATTTTAAGATTTCTTATAACTTTGTACTTGTATATTTTATTAGTCAAATATTTGAAATATAATAATTGTTTTATGTACAAGAGGCACCTTTCACTCTCGTACAACTAGTCAAAGGTTTACATTTCTTGTTCAATCTCTCTGACTCTCTTCACACAATTTCAGTTTACTTTGACCCAAATTTTCAACTCAAATTCTGTTACTCTCACCTTAAAACATCAATGGAGAAACCCAACAGAAAATGGGCTGAGAAACAAGTCATAAAATTGTCTAACGACCGAAAAAACCCGCCACCTGAAGATGTTAAGTTGGCTGCAGTTGCTGTTAGTCTTAATATAAGGTTGAGATCAGCTGATATGCCTTCCGTCATGCAAGAACGGGCTCTGCGTCTTGCTAGAGAGCTTATGGACTCTTCGACGTCGAGGAGGCCTAATCTTACGATCATGGCTCGTTCGATAAAAAAGGTATGTATCATGTATGTGCTTATTGCTTTTCTAGGCAGTTTAAAATAGATTGTTTGGTATATATATGTGCAAAGTAGTTTAGTTAAAAAACACAACTGTAAACTGCTTATCTGCTTGCTAGTAGCTTTTTTAATATAATTCTGCGGTTCAAAAAAAATATGTATCTCTACTTATCAAAATAAGCAGTTTCCGTGTAAGCCGGTCAGCGTTGCCAGTTAGCAATTTTTTGCAAAAAAACTAGTTCAGAATAATAACTCTTAAATCGTTATTTGCTTGTATAAATAAAAACTACATTAAACTAGCTTATATACACGTTGCTTATCTAATAAGAAATTAATACTACCAAAAGCCTAAAATGAATGTGAAAATTTATAGGAGTTTGATCAATTGTATGGACCAGCATGGCACTGTGTAGCTGGAAAGAGTTTCGGGTCATTTGTGACACATTCTCCAGGCGGATTTGTGTACTTCTCGGTGGATGCTTATTCTTTCCTATTATTCAAAACAGAGGTACAGGTTATCACAGAAGATCCGCCACCACCTTGTCGGCGTTAGAAGTATCCGTTTTTGTTACTTGTTACATGTCAAGTTAACCAACGGATTTAAGTGTACATTTGAAAGTTTCCGAAACTTTTGCCACTTTGAATATCATTTTGAGTTACATTGCAATGGTGAAGTGTGGTTGTAATTAATTATCATACACGTATGAGATCGATTTGATCACTTTTGTAGTTTTAAATGAGTTAAAACGCCGTAGTCTATCTAACTATCGAACAAGTTAGATGGTTTGGTTTGGTTGCTGATCCGTTATCAACACATTAGGAATATACAATTAAAGAGTGATTGGGTAAACTTACAGAGTTATAGGGTGTTTGGATTATATTGCGTATGTAAGAGCTCATATGCTTATCTTTTAAGCAAATAAGCAGTTTCGAGTGTTGAGTAAAGCTGCATATAAGCTTGTTTCGTGCTACTTATTTATTAAGCAGATAAGCAAGCTCATGAGCTAACTAAATATATTTGCTAGCTAGTACTAGTAAATAAACCTAATATTCTATGCCCGATGTGTGATGAGACCGTGGAGACCATTGATCATGTCTTAGTCTTGTGCAATAAGTCTATAAAAATATGGTTCAAATTTTTTGAATGGTGGAGTTGTGGAGTCGTGGATTCGTTTACTACTAGTGAAATGTTAAGTCATCAGGGTGGTAATTTGGTTTCTCGAAAAGCAAGGTTTTGTGGGAAGCGGTTGTGCGGGTAACCAGGTATTTCATATGGAGAAATAGAAATTGTTGTGTTTTCGGAAAAAAAATATTAGAGTAAGTTGAAAATGTTGTTCAAAAGATTAAAGTGAGAAGCTACGAATGGATCAAAAGGAGGTCCCGAAAAGTCATTTATTACGGGAGCAATTGATGTGTCCGGGTTTGTGTGGTGATTATTTTCGGACGGGTGAAGTCACAAATGTGTAATTTGGTTGAAATCGTGTAGCTGTTATAGTGACAATGCTCGAGTAGTACATTAAGAGTAAATAATTAGCGTTAATTTATAAGAGTACGAGTGGGTTTTGGATAATGAATTTGGGCGTGGACTTTATATGGAGCATATATTTTATCGATGCTTAACCTACAAATATTTTGTCGCTTAGTAATGTCAGATCATCTTACGTTCGATTTGGTTGAAGATATACTTTTGAGATTGGATGGTGAAGATCTCATCCGATGCAAAAGCGTTTGTAAGTCATGGCTGTCTTTTATCTCCAGCTCTAGTTTTGTTAAATCTCATCTGAATTATAATTACAACAGAGATTACAACAATCATAAACTTGGACATAGAAGAATCATGATGCCAACACATGCGCATGCGAATATGATTGATGATGGAAAAGTGCTTAGTGACAATGAGTATTACAAAGATAAGTGGTGTATTGTTGGTTCTTGCAATGGCCTTGTATGTTTCAGTACCTCTCTCTATTATACTCAAGTCGTAGTAACAAATCCCATGACAAGAGAGGTTAAAAAACTGCAAACTTTCACCCGGATTCACGAGTTTCGTAGCAGGTGGTCGTTATGTTGGGGTTTTGGCTATGACTCGTTCACAGATGATTACAAGGTTGTTATGGGGACTCAGATGGATTATGACGCGGGAACACTTTTTCAAGTGTTGACATTGAAATCAAATTTATGGAAAGTTATGAAACAAGTGAAGTATAACTTTTATAACCCACTTGGTATCTTATGGAATGGAGCGCTTCACTGGTTTATGCAGGATTGTAATAGTATGAAGAAAGTAATTCTTTCTTTTGATTTATCTAGAGAGGAATTCGAGGAAATTCCCCAACCATTTGACTCAAGATATGTAGGTACATATCTAGGGATCACTGAAGGATGTCTATGCATATATCTTAACGATCCGCCTTATGAGAGATGGGTAATGAAAAACTACAATGATAAACAATCCTGGGAACTACTGCCCGGTTGTGAGACGAACACATATGACGTTGCACACATGCTCAAATGTTACTTTTCACACAAAAATTGGTGCCTATGTGATGAAGATGATTATAAATTTTATTCTAAGTTTGGGAAATACATTCGCTGCCCTATATATGTGCATAGCCTTGTTTCTCCCCATCTTAATGGGTGCCCGAAGAAAAAGAGACACACAGAGATAAAAAGAGGAGTGATGAAAGGGGTGTCAAATTAGGATGTTATTTCAAGGTCTTTTGGTTTTTCACATAACATACATACTCAAAAGAAAGAATGAATGGTAAGATATGTTGGAAATAAGAGGTTTTTTATTTAACTGTCCTTTCTTTTAACACATACCCTTAGTCCTCCCGATTTCTTAATTACGTTTATGATGGCTGTTATATATAGCTAGAAACTTGTGAATGGTATCATTGTGTTATTAGTTGTGCGTTATAGTACTTCTTTTAATTATTAACTAGTTTGTAGTAACATGGATATAGAAGGTATGTATGCATACCTTTTGACAAATTTCTAATAGCCGCCATTCAACATAGAGTCCACCTTAACGTAGTGGCATTGAAGTTTGTTAATTATCATGAGCGAAGTTGTTTGGTTAGAAAACATAGCTTTGAATTGCTTATCTGCTCATTCGAATTTGGTGATACAAAAACAAACTTTAAACAATATCTCTACTTATAACATTAAGCTGTTTATGTGCATGTGGACCAGTCAATGTTGCTAGGTATTAACATTTTGCAATAAAATAAGCAGTTTTGAATAAACGACTTCTGACTCGTCTTATGCTTGTGTAAACATAAAGTTCAGCAAACCTGCTTATTTTTGGCACCTTGCTCATCTGTTGTGTGAGAGTAATAGATAAACACATTTGATAAGAAATCAATACTTAAAGCCTGTAATGAATGTGAAATACTATGGGAGTTTGATCAATTGTATGGACCAACATGACACTGTGTAGCTGGAAAGAGTTTTGGATCATTTGTGACGCATTCTCCAGGCGGATTTGTGTACTTCTCATTGGACACGTATTCTTTTCTTTTGTTTAAAACAAAGGTACAGGTTATCACAGAAGATCCGCCACCACCTTGTCGGCGTTAGAGTTACCCCTTTTTGTTACTTGTTACATGTCAAATTAACTGAAGGATTCAATGTACATTTGAAACTTGCTGAAACTTTGACTAGAATGAGTTTTGCCATATTTTTTATGGAGTATATCATTTTGAGTTACATTGTTATGGTGAATTGTTGTACTGTAATTACTTGGAGTAATTCTCATACAGTTGTGATTTATGTAAATGGAAAAAATTGTACCTCAGGTTTCCATTTCAGTATATATGTAACTGATCAGATGCTTTTTTTGGGTGGTCAAAGCTTGCATCCAGAGCGTAGAGCAGATAAGCAGTCTCTACTCTCTAGTGCAGGTAACTTCTTTCATGTTGTAAATAAGCTCGGCTTGTTTTTTAAGCTAGATAAGCAGTTTGAAATTAGAAATTCTAAACACACTATTTTATTTAGAAAAAGCTTGCTTATTAGCTCATGAGCTAATTAAAGTTATTTAGGAGTGTTTGTGTTACTTATTTAACAGGCTTATTATGAGCTTATGTAAATATTGGACAACTCATAAGCTCACTTTTTTGGGCTTATAAGCTTATGACCTTGAACAAGCTATAAGCTCAACTTGATATGCTCACTGAAAAAGTGAGAAGCTTTTTCTAGCTTACATGGGCTTAAAAGTCACATAAATATTAAATAAACACATTCCAATAAAATTATCATTTCCTACCAAAAGGGCTTATGTCCCAAAAGCTCCTTAATCAAATGGGTGGGTCAATAGTGCAGTAGTTGATGCAGATTTAAGAGGAAACAGTAGGGGAGTTGAAGGAGAATTCTGAGCATTAAGTTTATTCAAGTAATTCAAGCTTTGAGCTTATTACAATGTTTGAAAGAAGGCTAATTCTGCCTTATGCTGCCAACAACTAGGGAATATAAAGACTCCAAAAAGACCTCTCAATTGACTTAACTGCCTGACCCTTCATTATTTTAGAAACCCAAAAGACTTAGAATCATTTATTAAGATTGTTTCTGGAAGCTTCCTTATTTGCTGCATCAGTCGCCCCCGATTGAAAAAAAACTCGACCTCGAGTTGTAAATGCTATGAAGATCGCCCTTAACCGGGATGAGATGCTTGACATTGAATACATCTGAGTGATATTAGATGACTTGTAATATGATCTGGTATGCAACATGACATTGATTTATCCTTAAAATCTCCACGGACCATCCTTTATCGATACATCGCAACTTGACATGTACCTCCTCGGGTAGCGTCCTTGGGTCAAAACACCCATACAAAACACCTGTCCTGAAAACAACCCTTCGAACGCTGCATATCAGCAGCAGCCATTAACTTTGGCATTAGTGGCTTCAACTCTACTCTTTTAACCTTGCTCCGTGTTTGTTCGTGATATGTATTCACCAAACTCACAGACCTTCAACGCTAGTGTTCTTCAAGTTAGGAATTGGGGCCAAATCAGTAATGCTATTTGGACTAAGTCCGTAAACAACTTCAAATGGAGTTCGTTGAGTTGTTCGGTTCCTTGAGTTGTTGTATGCAAATTCAGCAAATGGAATGACTAAATCCCATTGCTTTGGTTTGTCTCCTGCCAAACATCTTAATAGGTTTCTCAAACTTCTGTTTACAACTTCTGTTTGTCCGTCTGTCTCGGGATGATATGAGGTGCTGAAACACATCTGAGTACCCATTTTCTTCCATAAGGTTCTCCAAAAGTGCCCCATAAACTTAGGTTCGCGATCTGAAGTTATAGTGAGAGGTAGACCATGCAAACGAAAAACTTCTTTGCAAAAGTAATTACTATTTAGTGACTTACCGAATAAAGAATGCAAAAAGATTTCTAGAACGGACACCATTACCTACTCGTGATCTTCATCAAACTACCATGAACACAAAAGGCTAAAAGATTGTATTGTTTTATAATGATTTCCACTAAATCCCAATAGAAGATGTAACTGAAGTCAAACTACATTATAACATTAATAATGATTTTTATTTTGAAAAGGAAAATGCCCGCACTTCCAATGTACAATGTCTGAAAACTTGGTTTTTTTAAGAGTCGAAATAAATAAATTAGCGTAACCTATAATATAAGAATATATAGATACGTACCCACTATCTCCAAGAACAATGATCTTGAGCAACATCTGATCTGATATCAACATGTCTAAAAATCCACTCAATGCTTCAACGCCCCATTCCCAAGTTTTACTGTTGCCTTTACCTTTATGTCAACTGTGCTTAGCACCAACTGTGAAAATTCATGGAGCCTCGTTGGATAATGAAGCATTAAAAGGCCCCTCATTTCATGCGGAACAACTAACAAATATGTCTTTATGTGTAGCAGCAAATTCCCATATATCAATTCCATCGTTATAGAAAGGAATGGATTCACCACAAAAGCGAGAGAGACAGCACATCAACTCCATCATCAACACCGCATCCATAGCAGCTACTATATCAATCTCAGAGCACCAATTTTCATGCCATACTTTATACATTTCCAAATGTGCAAAGGGATCCATTCCAGCAGCAGTACAATTATCGTTTCCAAGCGCGTTAGCACTTGCAATAAAAATCAGCCCCACATTTGTGAAATTAGTATAAAGCTAGTTGAACCATAAACAATACAAAGCCTTACTTCGGTCCCCAATTTCTAACTGGGTTGAGAAGAAAGTATGCAGAAGTTTAGGCAGCCCTGCAACCATTTGTTTCTTCCACTTTGCTTGCGAAATTGTTGGATCCTTTTCCTCTAACTCTAACGTTGTATTAGTTACATGCCATTTGCAATACTGAATATATTGATTCGTATAAATTCCAACGAAGATCAGCTGCAACAATTTAAGAACTGTGTAAAAACTTGCAATATTGAATATATTGATTCGTATTAGTTGTGATTGAGACGTCAAAATGAGCTTTGCGTGTGCGTTTGAGGAGCACACAGCCACTTGCAAGTAGTTCTCCGTTACATATGCCAAGAAAATTCTCTTCAGGAACAAACTCGTGACTAAAAGTACCGTTAGAATGGCTGCCTGTTCCATTGTTATGCGTCCCTTTATCCGTGCGGGGTACAGCTGGGATATACCAACCTTCATAACAGAATGTTAAGAAAATTTTAGCAAAAATATTGTAGATACTTGTAGGTAACATCAATTTACTCAAACTATATTCATAAACTTGTAGATCTCGGCTGGGGAAGTTTCTCAAATCTATTATAAGTTGGTTTTTGCAATACAAACTCAATTTGTATGACCTAAGATGGGATACCAACGAACCTCGGTAACATACTAACTCTGTACAAATGACATATAAAATGAAGAAAAAAATAATTAGTCGTAGTGCCTACCCAGGTTATAAAACATAGGTAAGCTGCCGTAATTAAACAAAGATAGGTGGCATCTAAAGGGGTGTTTGTTTCGGTTGTATTTAAGGGGTGTTTGTTTCGGCTTATATGTGGGCTCATATAAGCCAGAAAATTAGGGCTTATGTTATATAAGCCAAAATCAAATAAGCTCATAAGCTCACGTATAAGCCGAAACAAACACCCCCTAAATATGCAGTCGACAATAATAATGGAATGGTTTTAATAGAAGAATGGAATGGATATGGGTATGTGTTTTTGAATCCAACCCTTTAGATTAAAGTAATGTTTGGCATCCACAAAAAGCAATATTTTTAGCTTCCTCTAACCTCCCTGATCTACCTACTGCACCAACTAAACATTTGTAATGTTCGATCCATGGTTCTAATTTGCACTCTAAAACACCCTTTATCATAAATTAATATTTGAACACTAAATCGACATTATAAGCGCAGTCAAAACACAATAAAGCCACTTATTAACCATAATAAACTCCATAACTAATATTTAAACAGAAAAAATTACAACTAACGACGCATATCGAAAAATCATAATATCATATAAGCATAAAATACGATGCACAATTCAATGGTCAACCAATAAGAGTTACAATTAACGATAATTAGGTCTAACTAAGAGCTAAAAGCTCACGAATAAAGTGTCCCAATCAATTAGTGTGCAAATCAATTACCAATAAGTACAAATACTTTAACTATTCTGATTCCCTTCACAAACCAAACACGGGTTTTCAGATATATTCTCTTATACTCCATAATCCATATTACACTTGATCTTTCTTGTGCACCTTTGCAAGTAAAACTAAAAACTAGACATTAAAACTTTTAGTTTTTTTTAGGTGAACTCATTTAATGTATTTTGTACTCGTAGTAAAAACTAGACATTAAAACTTTTAACTTTTTATGTGAACTCATTCAATGTATTTTACACTCGTAGTATAAAATAAACATTAAAACTTTTAGTGTTAGTACAAAATAAGTGTCGGGCTTAGAATAGGGCTCGAATCCTTCGTTGAACCGGGCCTCCGAATGATTTGAGTGTCAGATCTTGTACTAGTGCAAGAGAGATGAGATGATTTCCTGCACGATCAAATAAAAACCGTTAGCCTTACCGTGGGGACGGACCTCACGATTAGACTCCGGCGTGAGAGTAAGTAAACATGTAAAGAGAGAAAGTGTGTGTATGTAGAGTGAGAAAATCATACTGTTCATTGTGTCAGATGGTCCCTTTTATAAGCGGGTGAAATATTAGGGTTTCCTAATATTTCGTTTGTTTCGTTAGTGGTCGGAGTGGGTTCCTTGTCGGGCAAGATTCCGCAGTAATCGTGTGTACGAATGTGTGTTTTTTCAGCGAACGGAAGTAGCCTATAGTTAGGTCCGCGTCCGTTTTGCTGTGTCCGGACCGTTACCAGTGCAGGGTTGGGTTTAGTTTCGGCCCTTGACTGCTACGTTGGGCCCAAAAGCCAAGTGACAGTGTGACCCAAGCCCGAAGGCTTGGTATACCTACTATACGTCATCATTTAGCTTTATAGGTGAACTCATTTAATGTATTTATTTTGTACTCGTAGTAAAAACTCGACATTAAAACTTTTAGCTTTTTAGGTGAACTCATTTAATGTATTTTGTACTTGTAGTAAAAACTAGACATTAAAACTTTTAACTTTTTAGATGAACTCATTCAATGTATTTTGTACTTGTAATTTATTTATAAAAGGATTTTCTCTTCATGTATTAAATTAATGAAAGAAAAACAAACTAATCGTTACACATTTTTTAACAAAATGAATTGGAAAACAACTTAAACTAATTAAACTCATCATTAAAAGTTGAAATAGACCCTTATACGATCTAAATCTTAACGAATTATCAAATCTTAAAAAAGTTTATAGATTGAAATAAAAACTACTCCGTATCATATACAAAAATCTTGATTTAAATATTTATGATTCATGAAAGCGCTTGTTTGAAAAAGAAATTAATGGTAATAACTCTATGGTCTAGTCTCGAACAATAAACATATGTTCTACTAATAGATATTACCCGTCACATTGGCATCCCTATATATATTATACAGTTTTGTCTAGAATGTAACTTTGTTGTCTTTGTGTAAGAAAAGGTAGTTGATATTAGGAAAATTACTAAAGAAACCATATCATTGCGGATGTGATCTAACGGCTCTAGATGACTCAGGTGGAGGTTATCATATGGAGACAAAAAAGATACGTGACATGATATCCTTAGCTTTTGACGTTATGAGAATATTCATACGAGACATGATCCACACGTCCTAGTGAAATGCGCGCGACACTACCTTTGCACCAAATGAGAGGTGTGCACTTGAAATAGTACAACCATATTGGTACCTCAACGGCCCAACCTGATGACTCTAGATATGTACGAGATTATTCACGCTATCTATCTAGGGATCATTAATCAATGTGTTTATTTATTTTTTTGAACAACGTCATTTATAAAAAACAACTAGCAAGGAGCTAGCAATACAAAGGAGATTTTAACCAATCATTCCAACTACAAAATAAACTACCTCTATGCTTAAGCCAAGAAAATGAATGCATACGAATATAATAAAAAATATCACTCTTTCTGATGTTAACATGTTATTATCAAGTTGATTAGTCAATGTATTGTGTGTATATAATATACGTTGTTTGTCACCTTCCAAAAAATTGAGATGATTTTCTGATAAGTGTGGTACCCCAACAATGTTGTAATATTGTTCATTTTTGGCTCATGGTTTCCGCAAAATTTGTCATCATTTACTCGGTCTACAAAGAATCCAAAATGTTACAGACTTGCAGTAATATTTATAAAATTTGGGAGACAGATGTTGCATGCAAGCTTGTGTGTAACGAGTGTAGGCGAGAAGGGATTGCGTTTATATAAGAAAGCTAGATGGTTAAAAATGTATATCTATCTTTGATTTTGCATATGTCTCGGATAGGCATATATACAGTTGTATCCTTATCTTTGTTATCCCCTGAAAAGGTATGCAACTTATATGATTCATGTCATGAGAAATATAAATGTATATTCAATTGATTACAGAGTGCTGAAGCTAAGTAGCAATGTCCTATTTTATAAGCTAAGGGTCACATGATTTGATATGCTAACATGAATCAAAACTGATTATAGATTCTATTGTTATGTATGTCTCACATAGGTGGTAATCTGTCACTTTCCTATTTTGCAAGCTGATTAAGCCACCATCATTCACAAAGAAAAGAATACAAGACTTCAAAAAGTTTCAAGGACTTTAAAAAAAAACTTGTTATTAATTTCCACAAAAACATTTAAGCAAAACTTAAAAGTTTTATTGACTTCCAAAAGACAAACACAATTCACTCATGAGTTACAAAACCATAAGCAAACCTTAACCAATGGAATTCACCTTTTATGAGACTTGGCTATGGTGACAACATATCTGCCGCCTTTCTTGCCAAAAATTCAAGTGAAATTGGTTACTCGTTACTTGTTACAGGTACCATTTCATACTCGACAGTCTCTCGGAAACTCTTAGGAAACACAAAGCGGCCACCAAAACTTTGCTGCAAGAAAATAATCACTGCTAACACTACACCTCCACTAACAATGACGATGTCCCAGGAAGGTGAGTAGAAATCTGCTCTTGGATTTGCATAGATGTATAACCTGTCAAACTGATGACTGATGTTCTTTGGACCCCTATAAAGATCATACACATGAGGTACTAGTCGAACGAAAGTGGTCCCTACGTAAAACGAATAACATAAAGCATTCCCTTTGGAATTCTGCAAAATGTTGTGTATGAGTTGTGGAAATAGGAAACCATCAAGGGTTAAGCCTGCATAAGACCGTAAGGT
>BQNB010109885.1:0-22661 GCA_026074375.1 Tanacetum coccineum
GTCCATGAAATACAAACTCTCGTCCTCCTTCTTTTCCATATGTCAATCTAACCCATGAAGCCTTTCTGCGCGTACATTCTCTTGCTTGAACGCCTTACTTTGGGCTGCTAATATCATTCCTCTTACTACATACTGAATGGTCATAGCCACCGCTCAAACACGTCTAGGTTTCACTCGTTCCTTCGCTCTTAACGCCTCAATCACCACATTTGCCTTACCTGGATGGTAGCGAGTTTCATACTTATACTTACTATATATTTTAATCCATAAATTACAACCATCGTCTGCTCTCTTTTCAATTTGTTGGTCCAGGTCACGCAGTATTTCTGCTGACGCGTTCTCTACCTTGGACGTCTCACTTGGAGTAGCCAATATCTTGTCCTTAACACTTGACTAGATAGTCATGGACATTGCTCTTACTCGTTTATCTTCTTTCTTTTTCGTACTTGGTTTCCTCATTATTCTTCACTCAGTTACCACCTTTAGGATTCAATCTCCAGTTATTCTCAACGCATCAATCCCATACATTCGATTAATCAAGAGTCACACAAATCATCCTCAAGTTTTGAATGCCTCTTCTTGTTTTAAGCCCTACTCATACTTTGATTCCTCTATGAGTAGGAAGTAAGGGGTTTAACCAATCTCCTAGAAAGTTTGCGATGAAAAACTGTTGTAGTAACATGTGCCAACCTAAGAATATTCATATCTCGGTTGGTGTAATAGTACTTTACAATTATTCACTGCTCACACTAGTAACCTTAGCAACACTACTCCTTCTTAGTATTCCTAACTCTAACTTCAATGAACTCCGTGCTCTCTTTCTTAAAAAACAACCTGGTGCTCCTCTCGGAAAATAACTAGGTCGTATAATCCTTCGTCTGCAACTCTTGAAGTCGTTTCAAACAATTCTAATGCATTTCCAAAGGGTGTTGACGATCATGACACTTCGCGAACTGGCGTCGCTCCAGGAACTAAGCTACGCGGGAACTCAATTGTCATTTGCGGTGGTCACTTGAAAGTCTTCTGGAAACACGTCATTAAAGTCTCGTATGGACGGAATATACAATCAATTTCGAATTCACCTACTAGTGTTATTAAGGTTTTCACGAACTCCTTGAGTTACCGTTTCACCATAAATTTAACAACCGGCAATTTTCAGACTTGTAATGACTCTTTTACCAATTGACTTTTTATGTCAACAAAAAAATGTTAATAACGTTAACAGGACATCTTCTTTTTGTAAACTTATTTAAATAATAAATTATATTTATTTATTTCACCTCTCTCACTCACAAAATTTATTTTTTCAAACTTATTTGATTTGAAAACGAGACCAACACCCATGAGTCGGACTAAAAATAATTAAATTATATTTAATTTATCACGATTTATTTTAATGAATATATTAAATAAAATTTTTTACATTTTATCCAACAAAAAACGTTTTTTGTTAGAAAAAGAGAATATTCGAGTTAAAATTAATTTTATCACCAGATAAATACAAATATCTTTTAGAATTGTTATAAAAAATTATTTTATGAAATATATCAAGTAAATACTCATTTATCAGAAAATGATTTGAAATCAAATGGCGCAAGTTGGCGCGTTCGACTCATTAGTTAAGTGCCCACGAGTCTTCGAACAGCTTTTTATCAAAGTATAATAAAAGTTACACTTTTAACCCTCAACTATTATACAATTTCTAATTCATTTTAAAAGTTTTATATATAAATAAAAAGTTTATATATTTTTTTCATTTACATCTCTTATACACACACACACATATAATAAACTCTCTCCCCTCTCCCCACCCTCCCCCACCGCCGGCCACCCTGTCGCCGCCGGCCACCATGGCGTCCGCCGTCGAAAAACTTTTCCGGTGAAGTTTTCCGGTGAGCTTCAAAAAGGCTTCTCGTCACGCACGATTACCCGACCATCTACACCACGCGCCCCCACTCGCGGTTTTTTCCCTCCCCTCATTTTAAGATTTATGATTTCTAGCTTATTCATCATCATTTGTTAAGCTTATTCCTAAAACCTTCTTTTTGATTCCTGAATTTTCATTATACTTTTGGTTTAAAATCCATGTGTTTGTGATGGTTTTTCAAAAAAGTAATGAATTAAGTAGTCAAAGTTAATGAAGTCTTATATTTTTTTAAATACATATTGTGATTAAGGCGGGGATGAGTTGATTTGCGTGTTGCAACAATGATGAGGATGAGATTAGAATAGTTATAAGTGTGGATTTGATGTTGGATTAGTATTGGATGAGGTATTTGGATTTGTTTAGGCACTTTTGGTGAAGTTTGGAATTGGTTTTTTTGAAAGTGATTTGATGAAAATATGCAATCTGTCCGAAAACTGAAAAAAGGGGGACTTCGGGATGATAAAAAAAATGTGCTTAAGGTGTTAAAGGCTAAGAAATTGGTAGTGTATGATTCCCGGTCGTTTCGATTTATAGATCGTTTAAATAGATTAAATGATAGTTATGACCCCAAATGAAACTCGAAAAATTTTACGGCCAAAAATGGAATGACAAGATAAGCAGCTAAATCGGGCGATTCGGAAGTCTTCGGCTCCGAATCGGCTCTAGTAGATAACAGAAAAGTGTCCAGGAATGAGATTGTTTATATAAACTCGCGAACCGTTTAGCTTTAAAAGTCAAAAATGTGAGATATTTTTCCACAAAATCGGGAGAAAAAAGTTGATTTTTGTGTTAATTACACTATAAAAGTTTGATTGAACTGTTTGGATTTCTAAAACGGGTTTTTCGGACTCTGTTCAGGGTTGTTTGAGCCATTAAAAAACCTTGTGCGAAACATGTAGGGACAATTTTGTATTAAATAGGATAAACATTTAGTTTGTCTGGACATATTTTCGGAATGGCGTTTGAATGTTTATAAATTAAGAAAGTTTGTAATAAACGTGGAAGGTACTTTAGAAAAGAAAAAATAGGGGTGAAACTTAGACGTTTAATTACATTTCGAGCGTCTAGGGTGAAATGGACTTAAAATCTATTTTTATTTGGCAACGTTAATGTTCAGTGGTGTCGGGACTTGAAAAAACGGAAAAAAACTTTGATAAATAGTAATTTCTGAAAATGGCAACTTTTCGTAAGAATGACGTAACGTTTATATAAAACCTAATGAGTTCTTAATAAAGATCACGTTTTTTGTTAAATAAAGTTAAAGACAACCATAACATATGGATGTCTATTTCTATTATAAACGTTATATACAACGTTTCGTGATTTACTTTTCTCGTTCTAAAGCGCGTCTTATAATTAGGTCGCGGTTAGGGTGCAACTATAAGCCACCTAGTGATCTAACTCCTAATGTTGGTTACGTGTTATAAAACCAACTAAGTAAAAAGGTGGTGCAACTATAAGCCACCTAGTGATCTAACTCCTAATGTTGGTTACGTGTTATAAAACCAACTAAGTAAAAAGGTGGTGCAACTATAAGCCACCTAGTGAAGAATAGGTTAGCACGCTCCGCAAGATCTCATTATTAGCTAACCCATTATGTTGATATGATCAGATTTTTGTACTCGAAGACTTGGACTATGGATGGACAGTAGCTCGTTATGGATACCTTAGATTATATATGACTATTTGTTTTGTGTTTTTATCTTAACACCAATTAAATAAGTATCCCATGTCTATCTTAACCCTTATATTACCCAATAAACCTGCGTTATGTCACCCATGTTGCCTTTAAAAATTGTTTAGACCTAAACTCTAACTGGTGCAGATTTGTGTACTCTCCAAGCTTATGATAGAATACATGCTATGACTGTACTGATGAGTGATCACCCCGTAAATGAACACTTAGACTAGTTAAGAGTTGAGTGAATTTTGATCCCCTTTTCGTGAGGTGTTCGGCTTTGATATTTTCTAGCATAAGTCTTTTATAAATTCATTTCTTTGAGTTAAATCAGAGAAATCTTTTTATGAATTATTCTAACAAGTCTACTTTAGGGCAAGCAGAAGTCAAGTGAGGGGGGGGAGGTATTTGATAACATTAAATATTTGATACTTTTTAGTGTCAATTTTCCCCTAAAAACACTTGCAGTTATCCTATAAATATTGGAATTCGATACATTTACTGTTATTTTGTTGTTCTCAGGTAAAATGCAAGTATTTGGCAAGAAACGCAAGAATTGGACACTAAACTAGGCATTGGAGCGAAAAGACGTGATTAATGGATACTTCTATAAAAGAATAATATATAAGTAGCTATCCGCTTATGATTTGGAGTCACTATAAAAGGAAATGAAGCCGAAGAAGAAATGCTCTTGTGATACTTTGGGAAACATGCTCTAGTATTTTGACCATAACTTCTTCATACTAACTCTTTTGAAGTGGATTCAAGCAGTCTTGAATAGAGGAAAGTGATATCTACAACTTTCATGCTTTGGGTTAGAGCCGGATCACAACTGATGAGCTACAAGATTGCAATAACTACAATATTGTTGAAGGGTTTACGGTGTAACCAAACAAATAGATTATGCCATAAACTTGCCATATCATGGTTACGGCGTAACCAAACAAATCAGTTACGCCATAAACCTGCCACGTTGGAGATTTATTATCCTAGTCATGGTTATGGCGTAACTAAACGAATCAGTTACGCCATAAAGTCCATTTTGCCTATATTTTGGAATGTCTACATCAGCAAGGTTACGGCGTAACCTCACGAATCAGTTATGCCGTAAACTATCAGAAACCTATAAATAGGGGCCGAAATCAGCCTTCACAATCATCCTTCTCCCTCCCATCTGAGGGGATGACTGGGACATCTCCCTAAGTTGTTTTTTAGCACTCTTTAGTCCTTTAAGAAGGAAGAATCTGGTCCCGATCATCATCATTATACTAGTTTGGTTCGATTATCATGTTTTCATTACTTTCATTAATTGACGATGATATTGATTGTATGAATACAATTTTTGGCTAAGCTTACTATTAATTAGCTTAAGAATCATTATTTCTTGTTAATGATGATTATTTGTTTGGTTATATACTTGGAACCATGAGAATGCCAAATATGATGCTCACTTACCATGATCTGTAGGACAAAATTCCGGTTAGTATGACCAGTATGCTGGGATTCGCGAGGTTAGTGAGGATTAGATGACCATTCAATCCTTGTTGTCCCATATAGTAGAACAAAATGAATCATTAAGTTAATTAAAAAGTAATTAGGACTGTATCTCCTTCTCTTCAAATCTTACTTAGTTTATTTCTTTAAGTTTTTGTTCTTTTACAATTCACTTATTCTAAAACTGCTTTTAATGTGACAACCAATTTAAACTCATATTTGTAACCGCCCTTTAGCTCTTGGGACGACCTCGGATTTACCAAAACTACACTAATCACGATCGGGTTCACTTCCCGTTAGTGCGCTTGTAAGGTGAAACGACTTTTATAAATTTAAAACTTTGTAAATAATTATTGTAACAATCCGTATTTTTGATCAATGAACGACGTCATTAAATTCACTATTTATTTTTATAGTTTTTGTTATCGTGCGCGTTTACTTTAATTCTCATCACATAATTAAATCGCGTAAGCTAAAATTTTTCACTTAACGAATAAAACAAGAGAAATATAATTTTTATACACTATTTCCTGACATGAATAGTGTTGGTTCGTTTTTAATAAAACTTTTGGCGAAACATTTTTAGAATCATTTATATAATATTTATATGAGTTTTAAATTTATAAATATTATTTTACGAGACGATTGACCCACTTAAACGATAACATTTTACCAACGATATAAACATTATTTTATTTTTGTTGAAAGTAATAATCACCTCTTTATGTTTTATTTTTATCGGTTACGTAAAACGTTTACGTTTCGCGATAAATTGCGTTTAGGCACTCCCGGAACCACCAAATCTTTTCTACGCTTCAACAAATACCCACATTTATACCCAATACATAAAAATTACTAAACATCATCACCTACATCTTCATATTGCCAAAATTCTTGCAATGATACAAAGATATATCAAGAAAATCCACTTTGGTCAAATGTACATCCATACCTCATTTAAACCACACCATGCCTTGTCCCTTTGACTTAGACCATGACCAAGACCATCCCTAGGACCTTACAATGTTTCCTTGACTAAGTCTTGCCATATATATACATGTATCTCTAGTAAGAAAGTTCACATACATGCTTAAACACTTGAAAAATCAAAATTTTCTTCCCTTTTTCTCTCTATATTGCTTCGGCAATAAATCACCACAAAGACCCAACCATACAAACTTTGCTACCACGTTTACACACTCTTATATATCATATCTAAGATACCTCAAAGTATTTTGAAGCCTTGATTAATTATTTACAAGTATTGAAGCAAGAAATCAAGATTAGGGTTTTTATTTGGAAACAAGGGTTTTCTTAAGTGCAAGCTTGGGTTTTAAGTCTAAACACGGGTTTAGCATTTGTTTCTCATCATCATCATTCATCATAAGGTCTATTTTAAACCTTTATGTTCTTAGTTTATGAGTTTTTATGTATATGTGATGCTATATAGTGAAATCACCATTAGGAATACTTTTGAACATGAAAAATATAATTTTTCTTGTGATTATGATTTTGTGCACTTTCTCTCATGTTATGATGTTGGATATATCATGAAATAATGGATCTATAATTATGATAACATGTTGTTTAAGTATAAACATGTTTAGTTATAAATTAGGGTTTATAAAGTTAATAAAACAAACTTTTTATAAATCAATACACTTGGATAATAAAAGGGTTTTTATTTCGTGTTTCATACAGTAGGTAGAGCCTAATATAAAAATAATACGCCTCATGACGATTCCAAAATGATAAGAAACTTGAGAAACCGATTTATAACGAGAAAGATACGATAATTACGAGTTTACGACGAGAAATACTTTTATAAAACTATTTTTATAAAATTTACTATTCATTACAGAAAGTGATATTTTTAACATCAAAAATATGATATAACTTTTAATTACGAGATCGTACTCGAAAGAATCGTTAAAAACGGAGCTATAACGAATAAAATACGACATTTACGAGTTTTACGACAACAAATACGATAAAAATAAACTAGGGTCTGGTGTGAACAGTAAAAGTTACTGTTCACCAGAAGGTCAAAAGTTCAAAAATGTAAATTTATGATAACTCGTCTTAATACGAAAGCGTGGGCATAAGAAACGTTAAAATCGGGCTTAAAACGCAAAAGTTATGCTAGTTTTACTAAAACGGTAATTATAAACGTTTTAACTTATTAAACACAATTTTACCAAAACCATTAGTTGGTGATTAAGCTATATAGACTTATATGTGGTTATCAAAGTACTATATTACTAGGGAGTTTCATAATGATGAGGCCTCTTCGGGGTGGCGTATCGACGAGTTGCTGGATTTACGATTTAAAGTGTCCTAGCTCCTCATACGTTCACTACACGACCTCTTAATTATAACAGCCCGAACGATAGTATGATGAGCTATATATTAATCAAAGTGTTTAGTACTTATACGGCCTATATTGGATTAGGTTGCCTTTGGATTCCTTCGTGACGCATTTTTTCTATTGTGATATACTTTGTGGATTACCATTCACTCGAGGTGAGTTTCATAGCCCCTATTTTACTTGTTTTAAACTATTTTGGGGGAGAATACATGCTCGTTTACAAACTTGTATATTTTACTACAATACAATTACCTTTCAATACTTTGTGAGTTCATAGTCTCGCATTTTTATCTTTTCAATGTTTTATAAACCCGCGAGGGGAATACATGCTCTTTTACAAACTCGTATATTTTACTACAGTATAATTACCTGACTGTTTTTACTAAAGCTTGATTTGTTTACTACATGATTTGAGATCGTGAATACCTATATTTGAAACCGTGAATTTTAGACATGATTGCTTTACTACGGACACAAGTGTTTTCAAAGTGTATGCTATCCAGATTACTGCCTAAATGCTATTGCCTAAGAGCCACGAACTCGGGTGCAAATCCCTTATAATTACGAACTCTGGTGCAAATCCCTTATAATTACGAACTCTGGTGCAAATCCCTTATAATTACGAACTTGGGTGCAATTCCCTTATAATTACGAATACGGCTTCGATGTCATGAGCTTAGTGCAATAATATATACTTAGACTTGATGAATGTGTTTCTCTTGTCTACATTACTTGTTTTGGACTTCGGAATATGTACTTAGTCCACCATTACTTCGATCTTGTGGTCCACTTTTAAATACTTCTTGATTTACTGAATCACTACTTGGATTTCGGATGGATTTCGGAAATAACACTTTTAAATGTTGTAACGCTACTTTTCTTCTGAAATATTTCTTAAATTATTTCAATACTGCTTTTTACTTAAACCTATGAATTCACCAACATTATTGTTGACGTTTTAGCATGTATTTTCAGGTTACTATTTTGCTAGTGGAGCATTGGGAGCATTCGAGTCGCGCGGATATATATATATATATATTTTTGAAGGCTTAATAACTTGAGTACTATTTGACAAACGTTTTGACAATGTTTTCTAATACATTATAAATGGAACCTGTGTAACTCTGACATTTTTACTAAATTGAATGTGACATTTTATAAAACGTCTCTTTTGAGGTCGTTTTCGTGACTTGTGTTTTGTGCCCTGAAGTAGCACCCCAATGTTACCATTCCGCTGCGACCAGATTTCGGGGGTGTTACAATAAACCCGAAGTATCTCATCACCTTCCAACGGTATCCTAACCACCTTCCCATGACATACTATCCCAAACTTCCTCTTGGACAATCGGTCCATTCCCACAAGTACATCAAAGCTTCCACGACTCAATGGTATCAACGAACTCCAAGGGTTATGAACAATCGAATAGGATAACAAACAAAAATCGAGTCAAAGGCCAGAATGCATATAGGAGATTCCACATATGCAAGTAGACGTGGATCAAATGACATAAGAATACTTTGAAAGAAAGGATACGTATATGCACCGAGTGAAAACGCAACGAAAGAAAATCAACAGACGTACCACGACAAATGAACACATAAAAAATATCAATACGAAAGACGGAAATTCTTATGCCAATTATCGACTTTACTCGAAAGACCAAATTAAATAATATTTTTATAAAAATCAAATATAAATTAAGAAGTCACTTTAAGTATAAAAATCATTTTAAATAATAAATAAAATTGTCTTAAATTTAATCTTTATAAAATTCATTCTGGTTGTCATAAAAAAAATCTAGAGATAGTTATCTAATGGTATATAGTACCTTACCACTATGAATCACTTTAAACCAGCTTTTTATAATAAAATAAAATTTATTAAACCATTTAAAAATTTTCATATCCTATTAGTATAGTCCATTTAAACATATTCTTTTTACAAAGATCATTTTAAACACAGTTTTTTTCTCAAACACTAACACAATACTTCCAAAGAGTTTTTATAATTAGACATCAATTATGAAATATGTTACTCAAACAAATTACACCATAATACCAACAGGGATCGTAAAACACCGTACAGACTCTAACACAATTCTATTGTTTGAAAATGAAAGAAAATACCAGGAACCATATACTCAAAATAAAATCAAACAAACTCGTACAAGAAAACTCATGCAAGACGTTACGTACCCAAAAGAAAATGTAAGGTCTTATCAAAAATAACGATCAACAAAAACCTAAAAGCATCGATACTAACACATCGCCAACGGGTTACGAAAACCAAGGGTTATACAAAGAAGGGAGTAATGATCCACACTAATATGTTACGAACAATTAGTGCTTAAAAGAAACCTTTGATACTCATACGAGTAATCAATGCAATGAAAGAACTAACGAAACGCGGCTATATCAGAAAAAAGCAGATTCCTAACAACCAATATACATCGAGACGTCGAATAGGAAAATCAGGTATCCTTACTAACAAAGTACGATGAAGGCATGCTAAGCTTAGACTTAGGAAATCCGAACAAACAACCGAGCAAATGAGAAACCTCTATAATAACAATACTAGGTATCCATAAATTCTAGATAGAAGGGAAACTTACTATCTATACAACTCAACTTAACATATTCTTCAATTATGGTAAGAGAATAATTTCTCCACTCATACCACCATCCTTATCATGAATACACATATCAAAGAAAAACATATTACACTACCACCTTACAACCAAATACAAATAAATGGAATCATGGTCACAAGTCTACGTGTGTGATGCCTTTATTATTATGTTGGCCACCATAATTATAAGTGCCTCCTTTCACACGTATACTTACTTCCAAGATCACCAATATCAATCGTAATTCACATATAAGTACATATACCACATTGCACATCTTAAACCATTCCAACTTAACACATAAAGGATGCTCCATCAAATAACTACTTAGTTATATCAAATTGAAATCGAAACGACATAAAGGAACGAAAGTCTCGCAACGAATTCTAAAATACGAAATATCTAAAAGAAATAATCAATAACAACAAGACGAGGTAAAGGACGAGATAAACTTATGATGGGCCTCGCTTGGGTTTGACTTTGCCTCCGCAAGAATCACCCGACTCCGCGGGTCCAGCCCTATTACGCACATCCAATAAACGATCAACTATCCTATCTCCTTCGGTTTCACAAGAGGCTCCTTATAACGCTTAAGTCCAGTTGGGAAAACGATTCTCCAACGAGACTTCTTATGGGTGAGGGAAAAAACATAGCTAAAATACTAAGAAAGTAATACATATTATATCCAATAATGGTAGACAAAATAACTAAACGAAAACTTAACAAAATACGAGATATATAAGCTATGCAAAAATAGAGGGGAAGCATAGCAGTTATAACATTAAACACTTAAGCCCTAAATGCATCTACATGAAGGACTCCTAGGTTATAGTCTAGGCTTAACCACCTACTTCTCTATAACCAATGGATCTGATACCAATCTATCACACCCCGCCTAGGTGGAAACACGAGGTGTAACATCATGGATATCATCACAACACAATGATGTCTACTATAGAGAAATGTAAATGAAAGAAATAATCAAATGGACACTATGTGTCATGACAATACCCAACACAAAATAGAGGAGTCTTGCATTACTAAAGTAATGTCATACACGAAACAAAATGATCCAAATACTAACAATCTCCAACAAACAAGTATCAAGCAAAACAAATGTCATAACTAAAAAGACTAGAAAAGACAACTCTTTAAGCAATGCCTAGGGTCTCTCTAGCCACTCTTCCTAACATCCTTCTTATCATCGCGATACTCACCTGAAAATGATGCCTAAAATGTCAACATAAAGTTGGTGAGAGTCATAGGTTTAAGACACGATAAAAATCCAACTATGCATTACTGTGATAATAAAGAAAACATTGAACGACAATAAATGAACTATCATGCAGGCTAGCATGCATAACAAATCCAATACAATCCAATCCAATACAATCAAATTACATGGTTTCCCAGTAACGATTTATAAGACGTCTTAATCGTACCAAGGTCCTTGTGATTACCCCCTTAGCCCCGGCCGTGGATACTCTCAAAGTAACCATACTACCCGCTAGGCTACAATACCTTCCACTAAACAGGCCATGGATACCCGCAGGTGGTCCCCCTGACTCAATTCACAATTCTCAATATCACATCACAAAACATGTAGCACACAACATACAATAGTCACGTATAGTCCATGCATCTTTGACAACATATTATCACAGTAATCAAAATATTTCCGAACACTTTGCATCATTTCCACCCCAATAAATCATTAGAAAAGAGGGGCTATGAAACTCACCTGATGCTTAAGCTAATTCTAAATCCTTGCACGAAACTAAATAATCAAAACAAACACGCGTTACACTCTACTAAGCGAAAAGCTTAAGAACATGTAACAATCATATGATGAATGTATCAGATGTTTAGTTACCCTCATGGGTCACCCTGACACCATGCCTAACTTTAACCACTTCATTACCAAGTTTCACTAGTTAGTCACAATTTGTTCAAAACTGCATAATTTTAACGCGACTTAACGTACTCAAAACCCTTACTTACTGACCTCCATAATTCAAACCAACAATCACCTATGTTCATTAATTAGTATATTAACTACCTTATGATTCCAAAGAGTCAATTACATGCACAAGTACTCCTAAGAAAATCAAACTTCAAAACAGTCCCAATTCGGATCTGTTTGCACACTAAAAAGTTTGGATCTAAAAAGCATAGTTAGACTCCAAATCAGAAGCTCTCCTTTGGGGGATTTCTAATAGACACATAGAAATAAAGTCTTGTAGAAGGGCTAAGCTAAATTCGAATTTTAATTAGGGGTTTTACACCTCGTAATATGCCCTAAATCAGACCCGTATTTACTGTTTTGACCACTTTTGTTGTAACCAACATTAAATGACTTACCGACATTAAAAACTTTGGAGGACGGATGTTCTAGAAACTAGACTCTCTGAGCTACATTATAGACACCGGAAACTTGACAAAAGCTATTACCATCATCAAAATAACAGTCGAACAACACAGCCCTAAATTCTGCCCTATTCTAATTCAAGTTCTAACGCGATCTAAACCCTAACGAATACACCCATATGATCTTAATTAAACTCTAATCATTGCAATATGATTAAACATCATTAATTATCATTAATATGCTGTATTTTATGAACCCTAGAATCTATCATTAATTAATTGTAACATATATATATATATATATATATATATATATATATATATATATATATATATATATATATATATATATATATATATATTTAAAAGGATTAAACAAGGGAAAGATCAATACCTAGCGTTCTTACTCGATCCTACACGATCTAGCTCACAAAATCTTGGATCAAAAATTTTCTCTTCTTGCTTTCTTGGGGCTGAGGTCGACACACACACAAGGAGGAGAAGATGCCAAAAAATAAAAGGGAAGTTAGGGTTTTTATTATCTACAGGTTTTACCAATTTTAATCCAACTCAAAAACCTTTTTTTTTCTTTTGGGTCGGCCAAAACCCTCACTCCTCTATTGTTTTTTTATTTTTTTTATTATTATTATTTATATTATTACATATATTACCTTAAGTTTTTATAAAAACCTAAGCTAATTTGATTAAACCTTTTTACTTAAACGCTACAAACTAGACTTTCTAAATATAACTTTCATTTCACCAAACCACTTTCTATTTTTAGAAAGTTTGCTATAAACTTCCATATTTCACTCACTTATTTCAATTTTATAATGCCACATTTCCCATAAACGCTTAACACTTAATTATCCAACTATTGACATAGCATTACATGCAATACGTCATTCCCTTCCATTATCACTAAACGTGAACAAATGGAATACTCATTATCCAACACAACATACTCAAAATGAGATGCCCATACACCTCAAAATGATATCAAGTACATAATCAACTCACTTAGCACACATAAAATCACATAGAGCAACACTTAAACACATAAAATGAACTCTTAGCCAATTCTAAAGGTATAACTGACCTGATCAAATCAAGGTTGTCACACTATGGTTGGCTCACAAATACACCCATATTAGAGGATTAGTATATCAATGTTTTTCTCTCGTACATGTTTGTGTATGGACAGATACATAGAAATTTTAAGGATTCATAACATGCATAATAGTGTCAACAGTTCGCGTGTGGGGTTTTTAGTCATCAACTGAAATTAGAATGCATATTTATTTCGTTGTTGTAAGCATTTGATTAGAGGTTTTGATATCCTTTTTTGTTATAGTTTTCTATGTGATATTAAGATAAATTATTTTTCATCTTATCTGAGAGGCTTTTGTTGGTTGCTTCTTATCAATCTTTAATAAGTTTATCAGCCATTGTTGTAGATTAAAAACCTGGAATTAGTTTGGTCAAATGAGAGTACACACCCACACACGGATTTCTTGGTGTAGCATAATTCAGACATCAGACCACATTTACATTATAATACATTTTACTAATTAACGTCTTTTTTATTAGTTGTTAGAGAGCTTTCTTGTCACAGGACATTTCTGTCTCGGTCTCATTATATTTTGTTGGTAGTTCGTCTCTCCTCCGAAAATCTTTAGTGTGCCTTCTAAACAGTTAACTCATATAAGGATTGCACCATTCTCATTTTTTGTTCTTTCTTGTAGCTCTACTTTGTTGGCAGGCTTTCGCTCATTTGAAAGCTAAAGGTTTCATATTTAATTGGTGTGATTGAAGATGAAGATCGACTCAGACTAATCTATACTCAATTTATCCATTGAACTCTAAAGGTTATGTATGTTACATTACCATTATACTCTTTTCAAAATTTGTTGGAGCTAGATGATTGGTTCGAAAGTGATCCAGTTGAAAGCAAAGTTGTGGAGGCGTTATTGCTTGACCACATTCCTAACAGTCACTAGCACTTTGTGATCATGTTTTAGCTAGACATGGTTGATGGTTACTGTTTTCCAAATGATAAAAATAAAGGTGGCAAAACGGATAGGCACGGGCACCGGGGAAAACGGGCACGGGCCAAAACAGACACGCCCCAAAACAGGCAAATTAAAATTCAGACCAAGTGGACAAGGGTCAAAACTAATTAAAGATATCTAATTATCTATCAATTAATTTTAAAATGTTTTTATACGTTTTTGTCCGTTTTCTTAAACGTTTTTGTACATTTTTTTACGTTTTCGTACATTTTCTTACGTTTTCGTCATTTTTTGTACGATTTTGTTCGTTTTCGTCCATTTTCGTCTGCTTTCGTCCATTTTCATCAGTTTTCATTCGTTTTTATAAGTTTTTGAATGATTTCCCGCGTTTTTGTCTGTTTTCATCAGTATACTTTCATTTTTGAACGTTTCGTATGTTTTCCTACATTTTTGTCAGTTTTTGTACGTATTCTTACATTTTCATCTGTTTTCTACATTTTTGTATGTCTTTATACGTTTTTATCAGTTTTTCTACGTTTTGCTATATTTTTCTACGAAAACGTACGGAAATAGACAAAACGTACAAAAACGTATGAAAACGGACAAAAACGGACAAAAACGTAAGAAAACGTTCAAAAACGTATAAAACATACGAAAACGTATAAAAACGTAATAAAACATATAAAACATAAAAAAAACGTATGAATACGGACAAAAACGTAAAAAACGTTCAAAACGTATAAAATCGTATAAAACGTACGAAATCGTTTAAAACGTACGAAAACGTAAGAAAACGTATAAAAAGGTATAAAACGGACGAAAACATATGAAACGTAAGAAAACGAAAGAAAACGGACGAAAACGTATAAAAACATATAAAAACATACAAAAAACGTAAGAAAACGTTTGAAATTGTATGAAAACGGACAAAACAAACGAAAGTGTACGAAAATGTATGAAAACGGACGAAAACGAAATAAAACGGACGAAAACGTAGCAGATCGTACTAAAAACGTATTGCAACGTAAGAAAACGTTCAAAAACGTATAAAAACTTAAAAAAACCCTAAGAAAACGTACGAAAAACGTATGAAAAACGTATAAAACGTACAAAACATACAAAAACATAAGGGAACATATGAAAAGTTATGAAAACGTATAAAAATGGCCAAAAACATATGAAAATGTATAAAAGTGACAAAATCGTATAAACGTATAAATCAAAAATAATAATACGTGCTTGAAAGCCAGAAAAAGTGACGGGCAAAAATATAGCTATTAAATAAAGAAGATCCGCCCAGTAGTCCATTTGGTGTTTTACATATGCCCATAAGAGCCCATCAATAACAATTGATGGGCAAAAAATCCCCTCTCACTTTAAGAAAAGTTCCCAAAAGCACCAATGAATTACAACATGGGCAAGATTTGCCACCCCTATTGTAACCCTTGCACTTTTCTGAGATCTACATGTTATAATTTGTTCCTTTGACTATTTGACTCTTGTCATTACCGTTAGAACAATTACCGTGTTGACGGTGGTGAATAAATGTTTATCTTAGTGATCTTAGTTATATTGTGCTTGTGATAATCCTTTTTAGAGGATTTTATCTATGTTGATCGTGTTTCGGTAGGTTTGCCCCGTAAATAGCTTGAAATGCCTAATATCGAGTCCCGACACGTCCGTTAATGTTCAAATCAAAGTATTTGCCCCGTGTATATATTTGAGATTCTTGGAAAAGTATTTTTAAGTTTATTAAAAATACTAGGAAACTTCGGGTAACGTTTTAGAGTCGTGATCAATAAGTTTTAAAGGAAACCGACATAAGACAAGCAACTCGGGATCCCCTTGGATACCACCGCGGGTTCAAGTCCCTTAGGGGACATGTGGGTCATGAAATTTTGTCTTTGGTCCCCTCTTACACTTATATGAGCTTAAGGTTTAAGCCAAAAACACACACACATGCATTTCTCATTTTAATCTTCAAAAAAACTTTCTTTCTTTCTTCCTTTGGTTTGCTCGTCCGAATTTAAACCCACACGCAAACACATTTGTTTTTCAACTTTGATCAAGAACATGAAGATTTAGGAGTATTTGGTTGATTCTAGTATTCGGGTTATCATTTAAACAACGTTTGGGTTGTCGGATCGTGTCTTAACTCGCTTTCAAACCCCTCTTTGTAAGTCTTCTAAATTTCGATTTAACTTGTACTTTTGAATGACTAATGATGCGTAGAAGCTAGTTGTACGGTGCGTTTTCTAAAAATCAAACACGAAAAATTTACAGAAACCCATTAAGGGTGCGTTTTTTATTCGAAAACAAATAAAAAGGAAATAAGGGTTTATCGTTTTTATGTCGTGGTTGTGATGGTTGAGAAACATTTGTATGCTAAGTAGCTTATTTATTGCCTAGCTTAAAAATAAGCATATTCGGCTTATTTGGGGCTTTTTAACTTTCGGTTAAATAAAGAGTACAAGGGAACTTGGTTTTGATTATTTATCTATGGTATCTTATTGTTATAAGCGTATTTTGATAGCTTATTTTAGTACCTAAAGGAACTACATAGCTTATTAGCTTATTAAAAAGCTTATCATACTTGTTTTGGGCATATATGACCCACGGCCCAATAATTTGTGGCTTATTGTGGACCTTATTATGGTCCGGCTTATTTTGTGGCTTTTGGTTATAGCTCATTATGTTATTTAAGGCCTAACGTGGCTTAACAGTTTGAAAATAAGCTACGAATAGCTTATTTGGACTTAAGGGAGGCCACGACCCAATAAGACAAGCCAAACCATGGCTTGGTCTTGGTTCGTGAGTCTCGGCTTACATTGTGGTTTATTTCCCGAACCTATATTTACTAATAAGTATGTTATTGGACCTAAATTGGATCTTGAAACTTAATAAATACGTTTTGGACCTCTAATGGGCCTTAGGGCCCAATAAGTAAAAACTAGTCATTTTATGTACTTAAAACGGGCTTTTGAAAGAAAACATACTCATTTAGATATATGACGGTCGTTTGGGGAAATGTGTCTTGATAAACGTTGCGAGATATGAAATTTTAGGTATTTTGTCAGAAAGTGGTGAAATTGTGAAAAGTATTTGAAATTGAGGTTTGAAACCTTAGAAAACGTTGTATAAACGAACGGGTCATGCCAAAATTTTGTAAAAATCCTATACTTTGACTTTTACTCAAAAACTCACTGTTACGACAAAATAATAAAATATTATTATTTTAATAAGTCGACTAAAAGACGAAAAATATATTTTATAATTATAAAATATAAAACTTCTTTAAGTCGTTTTTATAAATAAACGTTTCATTTCCTATAAACTATACAAGTAATCATGGTGAATAAGGTTACTGGATGGAATTACCAGAGTATATTTTGAATATCTAGTATCTAACCTTCTTATATTACTTGGCTATTTTACTTAAATAGTATAATTATATTATACTAAGGTATGAACTAGAACATGTTATCTTTGAAACTAAGTCGTCAACCATCACACTACAAATGACGTTAAGGGTGACCGTACAACGCACATCTGACCTCTATGCATCAACCTTAAACTTTTTTGAAAGCATAGATCTAAATTGAACATTAACTGGGTTAGGTCGTGTTCGGGCGTCGTTGCATTTGCTTGTTTGATCTTGATCTTGCTACTTGTCACTTTTGCTTAAGGTGAGTTCTCGTAGCCCAACTTTTTAACTCTTTTCCGTTGGGGGAAAATGATACTCAAATCTGTTTTGAACTTGTTTTCTTACTGTGCGAAACTTGATCTTTTTGGACAATGCTATGTGCCTATGACTGCTATGTGAATGACATGAGATTTGGTTGAACTTGTTTTGTGGATCTTGTGATCTTGTGATCTTATGAACTTGTGAACTTGTGGACCTTCCGCCCTATGTATAGCTCTAGCTCGTAGGCTTTAGGTGCGTGTGAACTTAGAGTTGAGAACTTTGCGTGCATTGGTATCTATATTGTTGTGGATCTTTTATAGCATGGAGTTGCTATGTTGAAATCTAATCTATTGCATGTATTCAATGTCATATTGCACAATTGTCTACCTTTTGGAAACTACGGCACAACGACTGGGCTGAAATCAAACCTACGAACTCACCAACGTTATGTTGACCTTTTCGAGTATCATTTTCAGGTGCTGTTAATGATCAGTGAAGTCAAGTTGCGAAATGTCGGAACCCAAAATCACCTTCACTTCATTATTATGAACAAGAAAATAAGATGAGATAAAATGGAAGAAATTGTAGAGAGAAGTTAGAGAGAGAAATGTAGAGAGGAAAATGAGATGGTTAATTCATTTAAGTGAAAAATAACAAATGAGAATCAACACCATTTTCCATAGTGGAAAATGGTATATATACCCTACACAACTACATGGGGCATGTGGGCTTTTACTTGGGCCGGGCTCGGGATTGACTTGGGCTTTAGCCCGATACACATACAATATTAGCTTACATTTACGAGCCCGTTTACCCTTCTAGCCTATTACAACATATAATTAATTAAGTGACCGAGACCTAATATAATGAACGAACTTCCATTGTTCGACTCAATATTTTGAGGCTAACAATCTCCCCCGAAGTGAGTTCATTGTGACACTCCTTCATGAGATCAATGAGATTGCTTTTGTCGTTAAGATCTTGTGGTCTTGGTCTCTGAATTCGTTGTAGGCTTGTTCCTTCATGCTTTGTGATCTTTGATCTTGAGCCTTTGTCATTGTCTTTCGACTTCGTCTTTATGTCCGAGATCTTTAAATCTTTTCCTTGCTTGTCTTGATCATCTTTGCCACCTTGCGATCTTGTGTCTTGACCAACATGCTCATACTTTGCATCATCTTGAAAGCTTGCTAACAATCTCCCCCGAAGCTTGATTTCTAAGGAGTTATCTTTAATATCAGAGTTTGTGCGGAAGTCTTTGTCTTTAATTCTTGAGCTTTCATGATTCTTGAATCTTGATGCTTATAGTATGTCTTTGTAGTTTGAGCATGAGCATGTGGTAATGAATCCGACTTCAGCTGGAATGAGGCATCACCATCTCCATCTTTATGTATCCTGAAATAAAACAGTTAGCAATAAAGCGGGTGGACGAATATGGCTTTGTCATTCGTCCGGATTTGGTTAGATTAACCTCCGGTTCCGTAGGACCGTTTTACAGTATAAATACTGTACCTGTGATCAGGTAGATTCAAAGAATCTCCTTGACAGGGTTTCCAGCTCAAAGCGTAGGATCTTCTAACACATATGTATTAGATTTACCATGCTTGCTTGTTCTCATTACCGGAACGTCTCAAAGCAGACAACACGGTAAGAGTGAATCAGATAGTTACTATCTTTCTGATTGAGTCGTCAATTCATTTCCTGGAACAAGTTTGATTCACATTGAATCGCACCATCGTTTCTTTCCAGTTGACACAAGTTCGATTCATATAGAATCTCGCAAGTCACCTACCGCAGTGCTGTTTGATGATGACACTGGAAGGATTTCCATTCGTCATTGTGAATACTTAAGAGTATCACTCTGCCATCTTCCTTTCAAGTCTCTGTGAGTATCCCATACAAGGTAGCAGTTCACAAATTGTCACTTGAGAAAACTACTACTCTACATCTTGAGCGTCCTACTTAGAGTCGCTAAAATACCCTATTGATGCACTCTACCTCATCTGACTCTAATCGAGCTCAAAAAACAACATTCACACCACAAGGAGATTAAATGCTAGCCACAATATTCTAGTGCTTCTCGACTTATCAACAAGATAGGCCTCGTTCGACAATCCAGACAGATCGAGCTTCTGTTTCATCAAGTGCTCTTCAGATGACATAAGAAGGACACTTTCGATATCCGCGAGCTTTAAATCGATGGAGACTGACATTTGAGGAATGATTCGAGAGCGCTCAGTTAATAAGTTTTCTCACACACAACATGAGATCAACACCCACTTGCTGTCAGGAACCTTAAGTCTTGCCCAACACCTTGCAGTATCGAGGTCCTTTTAATCAGAACGCGAATACACCTCGGCAAAAGGACAAAATCTAGGAGATCCAGGAGGCCTATCAGAAAACGCAAGTGACTCGACCAACACCACAAAGAGGAAACGAGGATTGCGAATTTACATAATAGGCGAGCGAACCCTTCTCAGCGAACAACTGCGAAGCGAAACAGGCCTCTAATATAGACAAGTATAAGCTAGTTGATCTAACATTCTCCACCGTAGAAACACAAAAAACTCGAGAAGACACACACACACACACACTGTAACACAGAGGATCACAACAACACCGACTGACTGCGTCTTTGAGCGACGCATTGAGGACTGTAGATACTCGTCTCGTAAGAGACAATTCAAACCCAAGACACTTCATATGTCCAACCAAACAACTAAAGTGCAATCGGCGAAGCTGGGGTTCTGACCGAGGACTAGATGCGCTCTTTAACAGGAATATTCTCGCTAACACCTAGCCCGTATCAAAGTTCAAAACCGATTGATTTATTGGAAATATCTCTGTGATAGGAATAGCTCATACGAGGTCCATTTTGGATCAGAAAACAGCGCCGCGCGAGGTTTTTGCGAGCCACCTAAGCTGTGCTTTATCATCTCTCAGGATACGAATATGCAGAGAGATGAGAGAAGGGCAGCGTTCCTAATCGATTGTTTGACAAGAGAACCATATATTCCATGCTTGTCACTACTTTAAAGGATCAAATTAGTCACTCATTCTTACATTAAGTTAACTTAGAAAATCAGGACCTGCTTCGAGGTTACTCTAGTGGCGCATTCCTACTCAGAGTGACCGTCATTAATATAAGAACACAATTAGAGCAATCAGGCTATTTCTTTACCTTTGCATCATATAAGAGATTTCTTATCTATCAAATGGGATGTTAAAATAGCTTTTTCCCTCGTATGGCACAATTGAAGAAGAGGTGTATGTTCATCAACCTCTAGGCTTTGTTGATTTTGCTAATCCAAACAAAGTCTATAAGGTGGTTAAAGCTCTTTATGGTCTACATCAAGCTCCTAGAGCTTGGTATGAGACACTCTCTTCTTTCCTGTTGCAGAATGGTTTTAGAAGAGGTACCATAGACAAAACCTTGTTTATCAAGAAGAATAAGAGTGATATTCTGTTGGTCCAAGTCTATGTGGATGACATCATATTTAGCTCTATTAAGAAGTCTATATGTACTGAATTTGAAGAAGTTATGCACACAAGATTCCAGATGAGTTCCATGGGAGAGCTTACATTCTTTTTGGGACTACAGGTAAAGCAACAACCTGATGGAATCTTCATTAGTCAAGACAAGTATGTAGCTGACATGTTAAAAAGAAAAATATACTATGAACTTGAACTAACTATAACCTATCTACCAGCCTTAATACCCTAGCAGTATTAATGTAAATTAGTATATACAAACTTTACAATTTAACCTCCCCTCAAATGTAACTACAGATTTAACATTCCAATGCTGACCACCAAAAAGTTAAACTTGGTAACATCAAATCCTTTGGTGAGAAGGTCTGCAACATTTGAGTCACTATGAATCTTGAGAACATCTAGCAATCTCTTCTCATAACAATCCCTTATGAAGTGATGTCGAATCTCAATGTGCTTGGTTCTTGAGTGATAAACTGGATTTTTGACAACACATATGGTGCTCTCATTGTCATTATGGATTTTAGTGTTCAGGAAGTTAAAGCCATAATCTATGATTTGGTTTTGTATCCATAGTACTTGCCCACAGCAATGAGCAGCTGTAACATATTCTGCCTTAGTAGTAGAATTTTCCATAATTGTCTGCTTTTTGTACTGCTAAGATATGAGTCTTCTACTAAGAAATTGACATCCACCAGTTGTTGATTTCCTGTCATGGTTGGCTCCTGTATAATCACTATCTAAGAAAGCTTCTAGTTCAAAAGGGGAATCCCTAGGATACCATAACCCTAATTTGGGTTGATGTTTGAGATATCGAAAGATCCTCTTTACAACATGTAAATGGGAAGCTTTTGGAGTGACTTGAAACTTTGCACAGGCACAGACATCAAACATGATGTCTAGCCTTGATGCAATCAAATACATCAGGGAACCAATCATTGATTGATATTCATGCACATCTACCACTACACCATCTTCATCTTTAACCAAGGGTTTGTTTAACTCAATAAGAGT
>BQNB010109886.1:5667-19179 GCA_026074375.1 Tanacetum coccineum
TTTGTGAAGCTTCTTGGTGACTCTTGGCTAAATATACATACATACACACGTTTTATATGCTAGGAGGGGGTTTGAAAATATCTTTGATCTTTATTTGGTGTATAATTGTATTATTTGAAGTATAATGTAGTATAGATTTAATAAAATGTATAACTTGCACATGGTAGAGTTTGATTTGAATTCTTTCATGAGGAATATGTATAATGTGATAAATACTTGAAGTTTTAAATAAACTTTAAGTATTGGGTATAAATTTTGGGTATTTGATGAAGCGTAGATAAGTTAACGTGCTTCCGGGAAGGCCTAAACGTATTTTATCGCGAAACGTAAACACTTAACGTAACCAATAAAAATAAAATGTGCAATGATAATAATTATCCTCTAAATAATCATATAACACTTGCTTGATGTAAACATTTAATTGTTTAATGCCTGTTTACATTGAACGATCATTTTTAGTTTACGCGATTTAGCTTAACGATTACGATTTAAAAGCAAACGCGTAAAACCCTAAAAATAATTAGTGGATTACATAATGTCGTACAATGACCTAAAACACGAGGTGTTATAAGGTCCGTTTCAGTTAGCAGGCTTCCCAACTGGGGTTTGTTTATGTCACAGGGATTCATCCATTAATTCTAATGGAATCTTAAAACGGGAATGTGCAGTGCGACCTGCAGGCAGAAGCAGTGAAGCAATTCCCGAGGAGGCAACTGCTAGAACAATCTTTCCTTCAGATCGGAGTGTGCTGGTAATGGTTTTCTAAAGAAACTTTTTTCCTGTCCCTCCATGACCATAGATGAATATTAGCTCTTGTTGATTATTCGCCAACGCGTCGATGATTATATCGTATATTCTTATTTGATCAGTGTTCAACTTTGGAACTAAATGAATCTTTTCTCGCATCAGCAACTCGCGCTTGTAGTTCTTTTCTTCCATAAGAAGTTTGTTCTTTAGGTCTTCGAGAAGGTGCGGTGGAGGATCAAGAAGTCCAAAATCTTTCACTAACTTTCCAAAACCAGTATGTATCGCCTCGATCTCATATAAGATGTATCCTTAAAGTTCTGGGTTGTTAACATGGAAGTCTTGAATCCCTGTTGTTTTTGATACTTTTGCTGGAATATCGTCGCACATAGCTGGCCAATGTTTTGTCCACAACTTAGATGGATCGGCTACTTCACAATTAATGTGAATCTGCACGAAAAAGGAATCTAAGCTCGGACGATGTGGCTATAACTGTGGCTTCTTCAAGCGCGATGTCCCACTCTCTGTCATCACCAAGTAGACCTAAAGCTTCGCATGTGTCACAGTAAGTTGGTAACAGTCGGTGGTTGACAGTACGGACGTCAAAAGGCGATTTACACCCTTTTTGATGGCAAAGCAGCATTCTAAAGTAGAGAAGGTCCCCCGATCTTGGATGTACGTAAGTTAATCTTCCAATTGATTTCTTGGTTTTGATTATTCGTCGCCTATAACTTTTTGCGTTTGCGTACCATACGAACTCTGATGGAAAGTCTAGGTACGTTAAGTGGCGGCCATTTGTGTTTGCATTGTTATATTTATACCATTCAGTACGCGTTGTTTTCTTCCGTTCTGGCATATTCACGATATTTCGTAGCTGATCTCTCTCGCGATAGTTGATGCGCTGCATGTTTTCAATGTGAACAAAGAGGACTTGCACAGTTGGTTCTCGGCTATGTATCGAAAAATCTAGGATGCTCCAGCAAGCCTCATGCGGACAAATAAAACGTCTGTCAACAAAGTTCTGAATTTCATCTATTTATACAGCGGTGTTGCATGCTGACGTAGAAGCTTCATCAATTGGTTTCCTGATCTTTGCAAGAATGCGATCAGGCCCTTTGGAAATGTATTTGATAAGATATTTAATCAGCATGCTCCAACCGTAGTATTTGATATTGATGTGAGCTTGGAAGGCTAAACACAGGTCACGATTGTAAGGCACCACGTAAGAGTTGTCTAAGTTTGACTCATTCTTTATCGTATGGATGCTTGTATCTCTTCTTCGGTAATTCGTGCGTCCATTGTCGTCGAAGAACGTGTCGTTGTTGTATTTCTTTGGAAAATGTTTGTTGCACGAACCTTTTTGCATACAAAGTGCATCTAAGTTTTCGCCGCTACAGGGTCTGTGCGTCATCATATCCGAGACAATTTTCTTTCCAATGGGATCCTCTTCAGGATCTGGGAGCTCGGCTAAAATGTATTGATCAAGCTGCTCTGCATTTTCCATTTTGTCTCTTCAGATGGACCCAGGGGAATGTGTGACAATGTGGCAACTCCCGTTTCTGAAACTTGATGGGTATACAACACTGCATTAATAGAAAAGTAATAATCAAAATATTGTAACGTTATAAATATTTCAGAAGTCATCAGCATATATAAGAAAAGCGTACCTCCCGTCACATGGCCAAAAGTCTCGACTTCTCTAAGAAATCTTACGAAGTCTTTTAGTTTATGTTCAAACACTCAGCATACGATATCAGGTCTATCGGCTGGGGTTAGTTCAGGATACTGTACCATGTATCTCTTTATCTCAGGCCAATTAACATTGCATATGAATGTGATGAAGAACTGCGGATTTCTTAGTGATCGGAAAATTGCAAGTGCATCAAGGTAGTGACTATACATATAGCGCGGTCCTCCCGTAAAAGAAGTCGGCAAGATAATTTTTGAGCCAACTGCAATTCCAAATAGATCTCCTCTACTAATGGCATTGTATAAACCCGAGAGATGGTCACTTTGAATATCGTTCTGATGAGTGCGTATATAGTCCATATGATCCTGCTCTAATGCACAATACAAAGTGACAACATACTGCTGAAAGAGCCGTCCACCCTTAAAAATGAGGCCATAGTCATTCACTCGAGGGTGTAATTGGTACTTGTAGTACCTACTCATTAAAACTTTTTTTTCCTAATCGCTGCCATCCTAGGGTTTTAATTTCAATTTTAGATAATAGCCAGGCTGACCAAAGACAAACAATAGTGGAAATTGAAGAGACATGTAGGATTGATGGAGTTTGTTGATTCTTTGAGGCGGTCCACCTCTCAACTCGATTATAACGTCATAATCAATCCGACTTCTAGGACCGCTTTCAAATACAATTCCGCCAAGGCCTTAAGAAGTCGGAAGTTCGTATCCACGAACACCTCCCATGTTGTACAACTGTATCTTGAAATCTGGCACAGAAACTTCTATGCACTTGTCTCTTGCAGATCTAAACAGTTGTACTAACTCATTGTGTTCATCAAGGATATGAATTAAACGGTCAACAAAATCTGGATCAAGGCTTCCTTCATTTGCCCCCCCTAAATATCGCATTTGGTTGCTGACTTCATTATCTGTATTGTATATGTAGAGTTGCAAAAAACATAGTTGATGACCCTCATCAGGGCAAAGCAAAACGATCCAATGGTATATTTTCCCTCACACCTTAAAAATATAAGGCCGCATCCCTTTGTTGATCGAGTTATCGATCTTTGCACCGAATGACGTCATGGAAAACAATTGATTTTACGCCCGTATGTTCTCCATAAAATGTTTATTTTTTAACAGCTCTTGAAATACATCAAGAGGAGGCGGCGCTTGTTCCATGAAAATTTCACCTCCTCCACAGCACAAATGATACTCTACCTTGCGAGCATACGACTGTCCTTTAAGTCGATCCCCATACCAGAATAGACAACTGTAGTGACGACATCGTTGATCACAGTCCCCTATATCGATGTACGATGGCACGTTATCTATAATAAGCGATAAATAAAGTGTTATTGAATGTCGCAAAATCCAAACAGTCAAAAATATGAAGAATATACATACCTGGATTTTGTGTGGTACTTGGTCTAGGAGTGTGAGTGCGAACATTTTGGAAATTTCGTCAGGTTCTGGGAGTGGGGACGCCCAAGGAATCCATTAACCATCTTTTAACATTTCTGTCGGAATGGTTGTTTTGTGTGTGCGCTAATGGCGTATCGCGTTCTGATGCTCGCTTTCGGCGACTGGTGCTAGAAGAAGAAGGTTTGTTGGGATCTCAAATTTGATGATTACAAAATTACATATGCATAAATGAAGACGAATGAAACAACAAAGGATTAATATGACACTTTGGTATTCTACATATGGAAGGATTAAAAGCTGGAAGATTTCCATGGAAGATAGCATTGAAAAGTTAAAGAATATAAAGATAAGGAAGGTTTTAATTAGTTTTAATTAGCTTCCTAATATAATTAAATTAGCTTCCTTTGTAAGCCTTAATATCCCTCTATATAAAGGGTATTAGGGTGAATATTTTTATCATCCATCATAGATAGATCTCTCCAATGAGAGTCTAATAGTTAGCTTATTAGTAGTTAGTTATCTAGATAGTATAGTCGACTGATTAAAGTCGAATAGTGTATTAGTTAGCCTCAAGGATCATTTGATCTTGGAGATATAGTTTATGAATAAAAACCTTGTTCATAACATTGTTGTTCTCATTTGTTATTCCGCTGCGTGATCAATGTTATGATATACTAGATGGGCAAATCGATCTCTTGAAGCCTACATTTATGGGTTTCAACAGTTGGTATCAAGAGCTGGTTGAGAAACTTTGAAGAAGAATAACACATTTTTTCTCACAACAAGATTTGTTTGTCAAAGAAGAGATGGCCTACAACTCAAGTTCTTCAAATGCTAATTCTAAGGTACATACTTGTTCTTCTGAATGTGAGAAATCATATGCACAACTTAAAAAATTATATGATGAACAAAGAGAAAACAGCTTTGTGATGCTATGTAAGTAATAAGTTATGATCAAGGTTTAAAGAAAGTAGAAGCTCAATTAGTTGTTCATCAGCAAAATCAACTTTGGTATGAGCAAAAGATTAAATTTATGAAAATTGATTTAGATGATAAAACTGATGTGCTTACATACCATAAGAAGTTATTAGCAGAAGCTCTTAAAGAGAAAGAAGATTTAAAAACCAAATTTGAATTTGGAAAAGGTTCTATCAAAAATCCTTGGAAGCTTGCTAAAATACTCAAAATGAGAGCTAATGTTAAACTTGGGCTTGGGATGATGGGGATCAACATTATTTGATGGCATTTTTGAGTTATGAAAATTGAAGTATTACCAAAGTGTGTTTATGTTATGATAGTAATACAGATGATAGGGACTTTGTATGGTTAGGTTTGTTACAACATGATGGAATGCATGCAGTTCCCCCTCTTATGACAGGGAATTATATTCCATCTGGACCTGATATTGAGATTGATGAATCCCAATTTACCTATGGTCCAAAGCAAACTAAACCTAGTGAATCTGATACTAGGAGCAGTGACTTTGACTCTTGTAAGTCAAATACTAGTGTAGAAACTCTTGACTGTATGCCTGAACCTGTTGTTAATGAACCAAGTTGTTAGTACACCCATAGTCTGGGTCTAATGTCTCCTTTCATTAAGGAGTACGAATCTGAAAGTGAAGATGATGAGATTGTGGTCAACCACAAGGAAGTAACAAAAAAGTAAACTAGGCTTTGAAAAGATTGAATTTGTTAATGATAGGAATGAAATGTTAGGCAAGCAGAAAACTATAGGAAAAACAATAACGAGGGCCTGAGGTAATAAAGAATACTGGAATGGTATGTTGTACTCTTAAATTAGGAAAAAAATTGTGTTTAACAATAACGCTTGCTATGTATGTGTAGTTTTGTTCAATTGCAATATACCTGTAAACACAGAAAAGATTAATGATCAATAAAGGTGTTTAACCAGTGTGGAACAACTCAATGAGGGCTGAATCACCAGACTTTGGTAGATTTTCTCACCCCAATCCAAAAAGTAACATAGTTCCACAAGCAGTACTAACTAAGTCAGGCCTAGTATCACTTAATACCGCCAAATCTGTTAGAACTGCTCAATCCAGAACAAGAATGAATGATGCTATGCAAAAACCATATTCTTATTATAAAGCATATTCAACTGTAAAAAGACCTTTAACAAGAAAACAGTAAATTACAACAGATATTTCAACAAAAGAGTTAATATTGTTAAGGGTACAAGGGTTAATACTGCTAGGCCAAAAGCAGAGGTTAATACTGTTAAGGCTTCAGCTAGCTGGGTTTGGAAACCAAAACATGAAGACTTAGACCATGTTTCCAAATCAAATAGTGCATCAAAGACCTTGGCAAGATATGATTATGTTGATGCACTAGGCAGGTTCAAGTCTGTTCTGGCTTGGGACTTCAATAAACACTAACTTCATTATTGCAGGGCAATTCATAAAGAGAGTGTGATTGTGAATTGCTATGGTTTGTATTTTTGTGGTTTGTGGACTAACTTTTTGCAGGAGAAGCAAATAAAAGTGTCAGATGGAAAAGATAGTTGGTATCGTTTATATTGTTGCTGTTGTATGTTTTGAGATATCCATAGAAAACTAGAGCTCTCCCAATGAGAGTCTAGATAGTTAGATAGCAAGTCGACCGATAAGAGTCGAATAGTACACCATAGTTAGTTGGTGTAGCCCCAAATTATAGTTGGGGTAATAGGGAAGCATTTAATAAAGAAAACCTTGTGATAACTTTGATTGTGTTCTTTATTATTCCGCTGCGTGTTATCAATCATTGTTATTGTTCATCCTAGATATATAAGATCTGATCAATCTTGAGCTATAAACCATATTGTCAAAAATGTTTAACCATCAGGATTTGTTCATGCACCACTTAAAGTGAACGGTTTTATTACTACTGCTAGTTGATTATTACTACTGCCAGTTTAAATTTCTACTAGTTAAGTTTATTATTTGTATTGAGCTTTATGGAGGGTAATTTGAGTATTGGAAGGCTGGATTGGTAGTGTAGTATATGATTTGTAGCTGTTATGATCCAAGTTGCATTTTTACAGAAGACCCCTATTAGATGATTACAAAAAGGGGAAGAAGAGATATGATTTGCAGCTTATTATGTGTGGTGGCATGGCAAGGTTACAAAGGAAATTTGAATTAAGGGGAAGATTTTGTTTCATTTAGGGAGATGATTACATCTCAACTTCAGGGGAAGCTTTGGCTTTATGATGAAGTTCGTACACGACTTTGTTTGTTTTGTCATCATCAAATAGGGGAAGATTGTTGGGATTCTTGATTTGATGAGACAAAGTGAATAAAAGAATGAAACAAAAGGACTCAAACGCAAAGCTGTAATTCTTCAAAAGATGGAAGATTTTGAAGATTTCCTAGAAGATCTCCTCATTCAAGTATAAGATAAAGATCAGCTAAAAGATAAAGATCAACATTAATGCTGATTGAAGATTAGTCAAATAGTATTTAATGCTGATTTATATTGTCCTAAAATTATTTGATTCTTAATCTTTGTAACCTTGATATCTCTATTATATGAAAGAGATATCAGGAATTGTAGTTTTATGGTGTGCACCATGATGTAGACGTCTAGAAAAGGTGTGTGTGTGTGTCTAGGCATGTGAATGCCTAGATGGTTTGGTTGGTTTAGCCTTAAGGATCTTTGATCCCTGTTAGTTTGTAGATAACCGTTCTATAGTTGATCGTGTAGAATTGGGGCTAATAGTGAAAGATAATGAATGAAAAAACCTTGTTATGTTATCATGTTCTTATGTATTTTTGCTATTAATATACTTTATGTTCATTGTTATCATTATCCTAGATAAGGTCTAAACAACCTGAGCTTCAACGATCTAAGGAGTTTATTTAACTCAACAATTGGTATCAGAGCCTGGTGGCTCGTGATATCTGGGATATACAAGGTTTTCATGTTTCTGCTAATTCGGTAATTGATTAAATTCAGTGAAACTATGGTTTTTCAACAAACCCTAATTCGTAAAAACAGAAAAGGTGTCATTCGGTGTTCACAACAGCAACGCGGGATGGTTTTTTTGATGTTCTACTGCTGCTATCTTAATATGGTTCTTGGCTTAGAAGAAGTAATAGCAGGTTACTTTGGAGTTTGGATCTACGGAGTTTATGGTTTGATGTTAGCTGGTATTTATCATTAAATCTGCTGGTGTAATCGCTGAGGTTCTTAATATGTTCTACTGATTTGTCAGGATAAATTGTTTTTGAAGAAGCATATTTGGTTGGATCTTATGGTTTGGTTTTGAAGAAAGATGTACGAATATTCTGTCAACTATAATTGATTTAGTCCTCTGGAAGATTTAAGGACATCGACTTTAAAAGATATCTTGTTCGTGCTTACAACGGTTGTGGAACAAAGAGCTTTTCAGGAATCTAGACAAGGTGTGGATGTTTCATTATGGTGATCAATGGCTCACATTTGCTATCACTTATAAGATATTGTGTCTTCATAGGATGAGGATTTTGTCAAGAGATTGCGATTCTATTATATTTTGGTATTGGTATGAGTTCGACTCGTAGCAGTGGATAAACAAGATATAAAAGGACACAAAGTTTTGTTGTTCTACTTCAGTATCAAGTTCGTTATGCTTAATTTTATTCATCAGTAATTTTTACAATAGAGCCTACAGAATTGGAGATTCAACGAAATGGTTAATCATATATGGGTTTTAGGGAAAGCTATTTGATTAAATGTTTAACCATCTTATGCTACATCGAGATGAAGGTTTTTACTACTACTAGCCTTTGTTACTACTGCTAGTGTGAGTTTCTACTACTCAAGTTCATTTTTCTTATTGTGCATAATGGTGGGTAATTTGAGGAGTTAGAAGGCTTGGATTAGAAGTGTGATATTGGTTGTAGTTGTGATGGATCAAAGTTGATATTTTAGTCCACAACTTGATTATAACAAAAAATGGAAGATGATTCAGTTGATGATTTGACTAACTTGTTGATTCTTGGTGGTATAGCATGGATTAAAGGGAAGTTTCATTCGTATATCAACTTCAGGGGAAGTTCGTGCTTGTTCGTGTTTATTGGGTATTGTCATTATCAACTAGGGGAAGATTGTTAGGAATTATATTTAACCATGTCTAACCGAAACTAAGAATTGGCTATTCAGTGCAATCCGGTATCGGGTAACAAAAATTCTCTTATACGTTGATTGCTGATTTTGTTTGCTAAAAACTATATGGTATCAATGCACCTTGTTATGGCATTGATGCATTGACTAGTCCAAGGCAACAAAAAACGGCACCTGGCTCTGGTAAGAATTCCTTAAATCGTTGATAGCTGATAGTTTGCTAAAAACTATATGGTAATCAATGCACCATGTTATGTCAGAAAGCATTGACTAGTCCAAAGCAAACGGCTCTTGGTAAAGACTTCTCAAATCCGTTGATGGCTGATCTTTTGCCAAAAAACTCATATGGTTCTGGATTCACCATTGTTTTAATATGAGAATTGGCTATTCCGGCAAACGGCAACGTTTAAAAGGGAATTATCAAATCCATTTATGGCTGGTAGTTTGCCAAAAAACTATACATTTCTGTGATTCACTTCAAAGTGAATGATGTTACTTTTTAAACTTATTGAATTGATGATTCTTTGTACCAATTTTCTTACCATGGTTCGTGATTTGGAATATTAAAATATCCACGACATCTGAAATGAAGAAAGTTTGGTGTGGATGCATCCACAAACAGGGAGGAGTGATGACAACAAGATTTTCAAACTTCAAGGTGGAAGATGACAAGGAAATAGCTTTAGAAGTTAAAGAAGTGTCTTGGATACATCCTCTGCTGATCAAGAAGCTTACATTTGAAGAAAAATTTGTTGATTAACAAAGTGAATATCAAGTTTTGGGGAGATAGTTGGGAATCTTTATTCAAGAAACTTGATGATTAACAAGATGAATATCAAGTTTAGGGGAGGATTGTTGGAATTAAAGATTCCTTGATGTTGTTTGAATAAATGAAACAAAAGGGACTAAATCAACATAATGAAGATTCTACAAATGATGAAAGATTGTAGAAGATATGGTCAAAGATATGAAGATCATGATTGATATTCAAATGATTTAGTTTCTTTATAATATTAAATATGTTGACTAGGAAGGTTTAATACTTATGGAAAGTATTAATGAGTACTAAAATATGTGAGGTATGTTACAAGGTTTATTAGGAAAGCATTTAAATGTATTAATGTATAATACTTAGGAAAGTATTAAATGTGTTGTAACCTACTAGGACTCCTTGTACTATAAAAGGAGGTCCTACGGTGTAGAGAAAATATATCACTCTCTACAAACACATCAATTCTTGCCACATTCTTCAAAACACACCTTTTCCTCATAGTTAGTTATAGATTCAAGGTTGTAAACCCTATCACTATTAAGAGTGATCGTATTCAATATATTGAGGCTGAAAGTTTGATTTATTGTTATTATTCTTCTTAGTATCACAACCTAGTTTCCGCATAGTTTGTGATATTCACAGTCAAAGGTTCTACTATAGTTGTCTAGATTTATCCCAATACAAACTAAACCTTATATTAGTAAGCGAGTTAAAGATCTGTTCAGATAGGGGATGTACAAGTTCATAGAGTTCGCGTACTGCCAACGAAAAAAAATTAAAAATAAGGAAAAAATGTCATTGGAAAAGGCAGCCTAGTGCACAACCAAGTCTAACATAGGAAAATCTAAATGATGTACGATATCTAACACGATTCCATTACCTTGCCTCTTTGTGTAATTCTTGGTCCGGGAGTATGAACGTTTGTATTTTGAGAATTTAGACGGATGATGCTGTCAGGAACGCCTGAACTGTTCATCAAACGACTTCTCACATTTCTGCTAGAAAGGTTGGTTTGCATATCTGGCATTGGAAAATTGCGGTGTGATACGCGTTTTCGATTACCGGCATTAGAATAAGAAGCTTTATAGGTACCACGTACTGTGAACATTTAAAAAGAAAAAAATAACAAAAACGACTTTAGAAAACACAATTTGATAAACAACATAGTCTAACATAGAGAAACGACTAAATGCTTAACACAATGCAAAAAGTATATACCTTTAGTTTGAGCAGGACACGTTTCAGCAGAACTGATGGCCACATTTTGGCAATATCTATAAGTAACGACGTCGGAGATAGCTGAGTCATAAAACGCTATAAGAAATTAAAAAGACAGGAAGAAAAGAAACGTCTTTCAAAACAGACAACTTATTAGAGTGACCAAAGCAACTTAAGCATAATCTAAACGCTAAGGAAATCTTAAAGGATTACATACCTGACTCTGTGTAGAATGGGTTAGAAGTAACACAATACATATATTTTGTGAACTTGGGCAGATGCTGACACCGGGAACACCTAAAACAACAACACATTCAGTAAAAAAATCTACATGTTCACATCGTAATAAATATCACGGATTCAACAATTACCCGCATTAGCACAACGCGTCGTGTTTCCATGGGAATTTTCGTGGTCACTGGCAACAGGAATGCCTGAGCTACTTGTCATCAAAAGGCTTGTTGCATCACCCTCTTTGACAACATGATTTCTTAATTCTCGCCATAAACCCGGTCGTCATCTTACAACTCTATTAGGACGGCCACCCTGTGCACGTATAGTTGTAGAGAAACCATCTTTCACAACACAGCTTCTTAACTCATGTCATAAATATAATCGGCCAGCTGATGTGGGATGCTCGATGCCTACGCGTGAAAAAACAGCATAAAATTTGCAAATAGATAACACTGAATCTTAAAAAACAACTTATTGATTGTGTAGAGATACATATATAAAATTATGTTCTTAAAGACATTGTAGAACCATAGAGATGAGATGAATACGGTTTTATTGACTTCTTTAAATTTTACAAAACTTCAAGTCTTAAAAGAGTCGAGTTGTGTGATGACCTACTAAACAAAGAAATAATAAGTATATGAGATAGAGAGAGAGAGACACCACTATAAATACTGGTTTGGGAAGGGGGTTTAGTCCTTCCGTACGTCCAACTACGAATCCATGACACCTATACTATTCCTAGTATAATCTTTATGGTGGACTACAAACCGTATTACAATTTAACTCCACAAATATGCACAAAGATCGGTGTTTACAAAGAAGAGTTACTACCTACTGTAATCTGCCCTTAGGATCCACCCCTAAGAACCCGTGATTCGACTTAACCTATGATCTCTAAAGACTTCCCCTTGGAAGCTTACCAAACCCTAACTAGATCCCCAATGATCTAGGCTTGATCTCTTGGATACAAGACTTCCCTTACAACTCGATTGAATGAAAGATAGATAGTTGAACCAAGTCCTAACCTAACCTAGCGACTCAATTCTAATAGAAAGGGTATAGAAAGAAAACCCTCGACAAAACACACAAGTATGGATTAGGTACTTGTGTGGCTCTCTTGCGGAGATGTGTTCACTTCTATGTAATGATAAGATGAGAAGTTTAGAACACTTTGGTGTTTGACTTAGAGGATAGGTGAAGAGAATAGAGAGGAAAGAATGTTTGAAAGATGTGAGGAATACAAAGGCCAAGGGTTGGTATTTATATGCCAAGGATCCCAAGTTTGTAAAAACAATTCGTGTTTGGCGCGCTGCCCTCGCGTCAGCGCGTGGCCAGCGCGCTAGATTCCCAAATTGTTTTCTTTGAGATCTTGGCGTTTTAAATACCCGCACTTGTTAAACCCCCAATTGTACTTCACACTATGACCTTTTAATAATTCTTATACTCAAGGTCAGCCAACTCAAATAGCCATTTAATAAAAGCATTTGTGAAGTGTTTAAAAGGGTTTTGTTTGTCTGATATTGAAAAGAAAGAAAAGAACTATCGAACAAGGGTATTTTGGGTATTTCTATAAGGTAACTAGTCTTGTTAGGATCTAACCAAGGTTTGAGAAGTTAGTTAGGGTACAAGGGAATATTCTAAGAATATTCTAAACTAGGAGAGAACGGGTAGATGTTATGGGGGAAGATTTGAAATTTAAATTTCAAATTATATTCTCACATGTGTGTAATAGAGGATAGGATAAGGATGAGTTATATGTGGGTTGTCATGATGTAATGCTGATGTGATGGATAGGAGCCTCTTGACCACATTAATAACCAAGGGTAGAGATGAGATGGAGGTGAGGTAGTTTGGATAGGTGAAGTGGCATGATCAATGATAAAGAAGAAGAAGTATGTGTATGTGTTATTTGAATTTCACTTTGAGAGAGAGTGTGTGGGTGAGGAGAAGTTGGATGGATGATATGGCATGATCAAAGGATTGGATAAAGAAGTATGTGAGTGTGTGCAATTTAAATGATAAAGATGATGAATAAGAGACATGTGATGGAGAATGTTTTCATATGATGTGGAGGAGCCTATGTTGGAATGTTAGAGGAGGACAAGAAGTACACAAGGTACAATGGTGTAAGAGAATATAAGTTTTCCCATGTGAGGATAAGATTGAGGAATGCTTAAGTGAGGAAGGTTTAGGCTCACGAAGGTTTAAGAAGAAGAAGTATGAAGATGATGATGACTGAAGTGAAATCAAAGGATTGATTTGGGTTTATAATTACATTGCTAATAAGAGGGAAAAGAGTGGGCATATGTGATTATGGGATGGTTT
>BQNB010109887.1:0-22661 GCA_026074375.1 Tanacetum coccineum
GGGGTTTGTATTTCATGAAGTCTGGGTAAATGCACTCACGAGCAAGAGGAGCTTGCCTCCTTACACCTGTGCCTGAATCATGACTGTCTTTGCCATTTCAGCTTCTGTCAGCGTCACGTGTTGCCAATGCATCAGCAACGCCTTGGTCGATCAGTCTTTTAAGTTGTTCATTAGTCACAAAAGTAGTGGGTGGTTGTTGTGGTTGGTGTTGATCTGGTGGTTCTTTATGGTGCCATTTTCTTCAATCACAAGAAAATATAATACCCGTTCGATTTCATAAAATCATAACAATTGCATGACATATACACAATAAATAAAGTGAAATCACATCGTAGAGTGAAATATACAACTAAATTGAAATTAACAATTGTGTAGCTAAATCGATATTCATTCATAATAAATTCGAATATAGACATGACATAATACATCCCTTCCATATATAATCTGGAAACATACATGACCTGATTCGGTTATAAAATAATCACTACCCTTAGGTTACAAGATGAAATATATACAACCTAAAGCCTTACTAGCCGGGAGTTACCCGTAATACTTAGTAGGCTATACAACATAGCTAAAACATAACCAAATCTATGAACTACTACTGGCCTCCTCCGGTATCTCAGGCTGTGCTGGACTGCTAGCGGGTCCCTGCTGACTCTGGAGTGCTGTCACCTGTGTCTGCAGTGTCCTCATTAGTGTCAGTGTCTTTGTGAGCTGTGTCTGTCTCTTGCAGTCTGTTTCCTGCAACTCCTCGATCTCTGTCTGTTGTGCTAATACAGTAGTCCGTAATGCTTTTACCTCAGAACGTATGGTATCACTAGCATCCATTGACTATACCCAAGCCTCATGAGAAAGTCTGGCCTCAGTCTCCATCAGTCTAGCAGTGCGAGCATGTGCGCGTCTATCTCTATGAAGCATGTTGAGCTGACCGCTCATCAATAATCTGTCATCCTGTGCATCGTCTAGTCTCCTATAAATCTCGTTAGTATCCTGTCTAATAGTCGTGACAAAATTTGTCATCCTCTGACTCAGTCCTGTTATATCGGTAGCTGCTAGTGTCCCTGCATATCCTCAACCATATCATCCCAAGTGTCTGTGATCCTATAACCTACCTCTCTCTTGGGGTCTCGCCTAATCTCATCATCCAAAGTGTCAATGAATCAATAGTCTGCTCTAAAGCCTCCAGTGGGTCTAGTAGTAGGAGCAAATGAACTCTTACTGACCTTATATCTTAGACCTAGAGCAATACACAACCTCTTCCGAGGCAGTAATGTAACCTCGGAAACACTTGCTCTACAGACAGAAGGGGGAAGAAGCAAAGGTGGTGATGGAGTAGGTAATGGTATAGGTAAAAGTGGTGGTGTCTCTGATCGATATGCTAAGATGTAGGTAGATGGTGCAACAACTCTCATCATGGCTACAGATGCCCTGGCATATGGAAGTACAATAGGTGATGGTAGTGGTAGTGGATGAGAAGTAGATGGTGAATCGGCTCTCAACCAGATCATATCATCTCTGTATCCCAAAGGATAAGTAGGACTAGCAGGTAGTGGTGGAGGTGATATAGGTAATGGTGGTGATACTGGTAGTGGTGGTGAGGCAATCTGAGGTAGTGGTGATGACAATGGAGAAAGTAGTAATGGTAGAGGTTATGGTATGGCAAGAAGTCTGTTAATCTCTGCCTCAGACCAAAATGGTGTAGGTGGCTGATCTCGGATAGACATCCTAGCCGTAACATGATGTACATGTGGTGGGACAGAGTCTGCTAGAGATAGGTGCTCTTCCTCCTCTTTATCCTCGTCCTCATCCTCGTCTTCCTTAACATCATCATCATCATCCTCATCATCATCGGATGACTCATCATCATCATCGTCATCATCTCCTCCGTTAGCAGGATAATCAGCGGGGTCCTCCTCAGGATCCTCTTTATCCTCCTCTAGATCAGAGTCTGTAACGTATCTTGGTGAGTCAGCAGTAGGTGAGACAGCAGCAGGCAGTGGTTGCTCCTCTGCTGGGAACACCTCATACTCCGATGGCATAAACTCTGGGTATACAGGCTCAAGAACAAACTTTGGTGGATGTGGTATCTACTCTGGCTCCTCAGGGCCAGGTACATAATTCGGTGATGATGGGGTCTGAAAAGCGGCCACCACATAAGAAGATGGGTCCTCTAGCATCATGGCCAGTCCATCGACTCCCGGAGATCCTATGTCTGACAGATCCTCGAACGGACTAGATACCTCTATGTAAGTAACCATGGAATCCTTTAAATCCGACATGACAAAATCTGAAAATAAAAAGTAGCTTATATAAGTATTAATATAAGACTCTTATTGTAATATACATAATACATTATAACATGTATATCAATCATGAATGCATCTAGTCAAACCAACTACTGCAACAATTAGTGTATGTATGTCCCGTGAAAATCCCTTTGTATGAATGCAATGTTTTAAAATGGTTATAGTCCAGCAAAAACATTTGACCTGGTTCTCTATAACCTTGGATCTTGATACCAATCTGTAACACCCCTAAATTGGGTCGCAATAGAATATGGGTCTGGGGGTGGTACTTCATATATCAATAGCACAAGATATATATAAGAACGACCATTTAAAAGTCGTTTAAAACCGATACATTGGATTTAGCAAATTGTTTGTTACATAAGCCCGAAGCTTCACTTGTTCATTAGTTCAAAATACAAAGATTCTAGTTCATAGCAAATATTTTCCCAAAATGTAATGCAACCAAATCTTTAAGCATGTGACATCCAAAATATAACCACCAATGTATCCCTTGCACCTCGTGCCTTATTGACCACCTGAAAAACATTGCTTTAAAACATCAACAATAATGTTGGTGAATTCATAGGTTTGTAAAATGTATAATGTAGGACCGCAAGATTTCCCCATGATAATGCAACAGATGCAAATATCATAAAATGTAATTACGTTTCCCTAAACTCATGACACTGAAGCTCCACATGTATGAATTGCAATATAAATTTCCAACATTGCCCGTGATGATGTTCTAACCCGCAACATCCCAAATCTGACATGGTATACGTTTGTTGTCCGACATACCGGCACAGTGAGCATGACTCACACGAACGGGGATGTCAATCCCTAATAGATCTATTTATAACATTCGCGCTCACAACAAGTAATTGACAATTCATGATAATGTGCTTAGAGGGTTATCGCTACTTAGGCAAACACGTAATCATAATGTAAAATGTCCACTTATGTCCAATTGTCAAACATGCATATGTTTCTCACCCCAAAACTTGTAAATCATTATAAATGTAAAACGTGGGGCTATGAACTCACCTTAAGTGAGTGAATCGATAATGTAAATCACTAACAAAAAATGCTTCACGAATACACCCGAATGCAACCTAATTAACTATTAGTCGTATGAGTACTAAGTACTATGAATAACTAAGACCATATATAATTCTATATAGCTGCATCACCATCTATTTGTATTTGTGAAATCATATTTATAAAGTAAAAACGTTTATAAATATCTCTTTAGTAAAAACGGCGTAACTTTATCGTTTTAAGTCGGTTTCTTATGTTCTTTACGTCCACGCTTTCGTATTAAGACGATGTATCAAAATATTACATTCTTATATTTTCAACTAGGGGTGTTGATCGGTTCGGTTATCGGGTTATTCAGGTAGTTCGGTTATTTTTTTTGGGTCACCCGAAAACCGAACCGAACCGAACCAAAAACCGAATTCGAATTCGGTTCGGTTCTCGGGTTGACCCGAATAACCCGGATTTCACTATTTAATTTTTTTTTAATAATTACATAGATTTTTAGTAAACAAAAATTATTATTAACATAAAAAGTATTTTTTTTATATTATGATAACATTTTAATAGTATTTATATATATAAATATATATAATTATATGAATTCGGTTTTCGGTTCGGTTTTCGGTTTGGAGTGTCAAACCCATATCCAACCCGAGAACCGAATTAGTAGTTCGGTTCGGTTCCGTTTTGGCGAATTCGGTTCGGTTATTAGTTCGGTTCGGTTTCGATTTTTGGTTTTTTCGGTTTTTATGCTCACCGATATTTGCAACCCCCTGGTGAACAGTACTTTTTACTGTTCATGCACTTTTATAAATCTATTTTTATAAATTTACTTAGTGTAAACCTTGTAAAAGTCATATCTTATTCGTTTTAACTCCGATTTTAGTGATTCTTTCGAGCACGTCTTCGTAATTAAAATTTTTATCTAACTAATGTATTTTTCAAAAATGTATCTGAGATGAATAGTGATTTTTACTGTTCATAGTTTATAAAATTATTTTTATAAACTTTAATTATCGTAAACTTGCAAATGGCGTATCTTCTTCGTTATATATCGGTTTTTCAAGTTCTCTATATGCCTACGATCCTTGTAACATGTAGTATTCTATAAAAATATAAAATAAATACATTATTTTTCGAATTCAAGCAGACCCTTTTGATATTTTTGTTAAAAATATGTTTAAACTTATTTTTATAACTTTTTAGCCTAGTTGATTTGTTACAAGTCCTCTAGTCCATCATTTGTCCAAATATTGTCCAAGATAACAAGATCAACAAGTCCATAGGGGGGGGGGGGGGGGGGGGGGGGGGTGGTGGGCGGTTCTTGACAAAACAAGACAGAGCTTCCCCCAAGGTGAGGAACTTGGCCTTATGAAGCCATTGTTAGAAAGCTCCTGGAGTTGATCTGCCAATTTCTTTATTTCAGATAGAGCTAATAGGTAAGGTGCTTGTGCTACAAGTGCAGCACCAGGTATCAGATCAATCTGAAATTCCACTTGTCAAGTCAGTGGAAGACCCGGCAAGTCCTCGGGAAATACATCAGAAAAATCTCAAACGATTGGTACGATCTCAAATCGCTTCTTCTCCTCTGACTTATCTTTAGCCTTCTTTGTAGTAACATGTGCCAAAAAGACATGACATCCTTTTAGCATGTACTTCTGCGTTTTAGTGCACGAGATGATGTTTAATCGGGTCTCGTTTCCCTGGTCGCTTCCGTCACCACGAACAATCAACGTTTCATTTCCTCAGGGAATACAAATGATTTTCTCGGCACAAACAATGACAGCATGATACTTTTCCAACCAATTCATACCAATTATGACGTCGAAACTATCAAGTTCTATGGGCATTAAGTCGATGTTGAATGGGTGATTTAGTAAATTCTCTAATGCAGAGCAAAATTTGATAGCGAATGTCCTAGGCAACTAGTGATAGTGTTCTCGACTCTTGGCTTAGGATTTGTTATAAGATGATGTCAACTTTATAGTAAGATGGAGTAAAGGTCTGCTTAGTTGCTATGGTTACTAATTCGATTTCCTAAAGTAAACGCGTTTTATGAATACGCACACAAAACTTTGCTTTTCAAGGATGTAAGTAAAAATGGATTTATTGACAAATGTTACATGGTGACTACTCTCAACATGGCATAGTCCTTCCTGAATTATACATATGTGATCAGGCTATGTATATTTGAGGGCTAACGATGCGATGCTCATTTTTGTCAAAATTGCGTGATGTATAAAGAAGTATCAAAGAGTTTTACAAGATGACAACATGAATTTCACAAAGGAGGATGTAGGTTGTTGATATTATGAACAATAAAAAGGTATGCGAAATCGTATGATGGTTTACAAGACAATATCTAAATGACTCATGGGGTGATAATAAAATAATTTATGTGATGAAAAATGGTTTCATAAGGTAAGAACAAGATAATTCATAAAGTGATAGTAACGTAGTTTTTAAGACGATTGCAAAATAGTATATGAGATGTCAAAAAGGTAATTCATAAGGTATTCATGAAATGATTGTGAATAGTTTATAAAATGTTAGTTTATTCGGCGATAGTAAGATGCCGGTTAGTAAAATAGTTTATCATGTGGTAGTGAAATAGTTTATAATGTAGTTGTAAAAATATTTGAAGGGTTATAATTGTTTAGGGAGTGGTTTGCATAGAGAGTAAATTCGACAAGGTTTTCCATGACATATAAGTTTGATAGATAATTTAAATCATCCACGCGTACAACGAGATTCAAAAGAAAGTAAAACACAAATTCCTATTAGAATTAAAGTCTAAGAAAGTTTCTGCTTAGATTACACTAGGTAATACGGGAGGGTCTCTCCTTAAACATCGACATTATTTGCTACGACACTTGAGTCTCCGAAAGCTTTTTCTTTCCAGTACTTGTTCTCACGTTTCTAAAACTTACACATAGGACATTTACTCTTGTAATGTCCTAGCATTCCACATTCATAACAAGTAACTTCAGCTTTCTGTTTTGCCACTAAGAGGCTTTGTTTTGCTCTAAGGATTAGGGTCCTACAATACCTAGTTTAATGACTAAATCGTTTTCAATTGCCACATTTTGCTGCACACGGGCCAGTGTGGTGGAACATGCACTTGTTACACAATGGTAGATTTCCAACATAGCCTTTCTTGTTGCTTAGCCCGGCAGTGTGTGCTCTAATCACCTTAGGCTTTTTGCTTTGTTGTTGGCTAGAGCTTCCCTTGTGGTCACCTTCCCACTTCCTCTTGTTGCTAGTATCATCTCCTATCTTTTCTTCATGCTGTTTGATCTGGTTCATTAACTCGTGAGCTATGCGGGTCTTTGTCTCATAGATAGCAATATTCTTGATAGCATTAGCCACTCATTGGGCTATAATCTACTAGACTTCTGCAAAACTCATCCTTTAATTTGTGGTTGTCATCGTTTCCTGAAGATCACAAGGAATAAAATGTATATGAAATTTCATCTAAGTGAAAATCATGACAATCCAAGATCACAACATATATGTAAGGTGAGACCACGTCATGTAGAGGTATAAGATAAAAGCAACCATGGCATAAATAAATTAACATCATACAGTAGCATGATCATAACCAACAACGTAGTTAATACTTAATACATCATTTTTAACCTGAATAAAAGAGTAATAGAGCTTTTCGTAACACTAACAAACTGAGTATTACTCAAGTTTAGTTAGATACAAATACGAAAGGAGCTACACTGACTAATCTATCTATCTATGGGCTAGGGTGCCTCTTAAGATTCTAGATGCTAGCCTCTATGTTACCCTTAAGTGACTTAATATTCTCTGGTGGTGGTGATACTGATGGTGGTACTGATGATGAAGGTAGTGCAGTAGCAAACTTGGCAATGCATTCTCAGCAGATGGTGATGGTGGGGAGTATAGTGTCGAACAGACATCCGTGCTAATACAGGGTTTGGTCTTAGATAACAAGATGATATGGTGTGGAGAGGTGGGTGGTGTAGAAGCAGACTCATCAGTCTCAAATGCCTCTGTATCCTCAGCTTGAGGGGACAGGATCATCTATAGGTATAGCAGAAGAGTCGGCCGGAGCTAGGTGCTCCTCCTCCTCATTGTCCTCATCATCCTCCTCAACATCATCATCGTCGTCATCATCATTAGATAACTCATCATCATCATCATCATCGTCTCCTTCGTCGGCAGGATAGTCAGCAAGATCCTCCTTAGGGTCCTTGGTATGTGCTTAATTACACATACCTTTTACCTAATAAAATGAGCTAAAAAGACCAATAATGAACGAAAATGACATAAAAATGCATTGTATATGTGTATTTTATGATTTGTGTCTTGCAGGTACGGATATTAAATAAAAAGGACAAAAACAAGGCAAATACGGACAAAACCGAGCATGGGAATAGAAAAAGCACAAAAAAAAAAAACCGAAGCTGAAGGCGTATACACCCTTAATGGGCCAACCCGTACCCATTTATTGGGCCGGGTCAGCCCATTAACATGGTATGTATACCATTATAAGCCTAAAACTTAAAAAGCCCAAAACCCTTAAACCCTTAATCATATTTCTGGCCCAACATATTTACAAGCCCAAGTCAAAACCCCCTTTTTATCCAGTCAAACATAATAACCCGCCCTATTTCACTATTCACTGCCCCCTTCCCCAATTACCCTATAAACAAATTAGTGGCGGGTAAAATCAATTCACCCATACTCGCTTTCCAACCCTTCTAGAAGCTCAAATTGTACCAAGCCATGACGTTTTTGGCAGGCCACACGTGAACGAAATGTGGCACTCAAATCAAGGGTTCAAAATGATTACGTGGGAATTAGTCATGATTGGATGGACGAGATTGAAGCTCAGGACGTTCCTAGGGTTCTAGATCCTTCCTCTGAAGGCTATATATGGAGGAGTCCTCACCCATGCAAGGGGGGGGGGGGATTTTCTAGCTTATTGTCTAGTTTTAGCTTATTGTTCTTAATTTGTATTTTCCTTTTCAAGTATTGTAAACTTTTATGAATTAATAAAATTTGAGTTTCATTTAGATTCTAGTGTGATTTACAGTTTTTTATCTATTGCTAATTTGTTAAAACATGTTTGAAATTGGTTAAATAAGCTTCTAATAAGCTAAAACTGTCACTAAAGCATATAAAAGCTCAAATAAGCTTACACAAGTTTATTTGACCCCTTGTTTCATTGGTTGTAAGATGTGGTATGGTTTTGAGCTTAATGGATGATAAGCCGAATTTGGATGGGCTTATGGGTTTACTAACTTATCTCTGATAAGCTAGAGCTAGTAGATTAAGCTCTAAAGAGCATTTCAGTCCCTGTTTAGCTGGGACAAAAAGGTACTCTTCATTTTTCTTTTGCATCTCATTTTCTATATTGGTTTTGTAGTTTGCTTATTCCGCTTATTCATGCTTATTATTGTCTTAAATTAATGTTTGTTGCTTATTTGTAATTCATAGCTCATTAGTGTGTGTTTTTATAAAAATATGTTTAAAATCCAAAAATTCATTTGCTTATTGGTAAATCTAGAGTGTTTATTGTTGGTTGATAACTGCTTTTTAGATCTATATTAAGCTTGTGATAATATGGTATTGCTACTTTATAAGCTAAAAATGGATTTAAGGTTGATAAAGGGGTGTTTGGCACTAGCAGTTATAACCTAAGTTAGAGCTGCTAGAAGGCTTTTGACCCTTAAGTCAAGTTTGATCATCCAATTTAAGGTTATAAGATCAGATTTTAAGGTTAGAATTAAGATTAAATATGGTTTTTCATACATTTGTTTGTGTGGGGGGGTTTGGGGGATCGGATTTTAGGATCTGAGGGTCCCCAAAAAAAATTTTCTCATATTCCAAGCTTATAAGCTTAATCTTTGCTTATTGCATTTTGGGTGTTCTTATTGTGCTTGTAGTTTATGATTTTGCTACAATCTGTCATAAGTTGTCAATTACATCAGTCCTTAAAAGCTTGAAAGTCCTTTTTCATTAGGAAATTTAGATAAGTAAAAGGTTGATTTAGGCTTTAAAACTTCTTGCATAAGCTTATTGTAGTTTGAATATAATCTTCTTTAGCTTATTTTATATTTTAAATTTATTTTAATAGCTTAAAAATGGTTTAGATACATAGTCTATTAGGCCTGCACTTGTAGTTTATGATTTTGCTACAATCTGTCATAAGTTGTCAATTACATCAGTCGTTAAAAGCTTGAAAGTCCTTTTTCATTAGGAAATTTAGATAAGTAAAAGGTTGATTTAGGCTTTAAAACTTCTTGCATAAGCTTATTGTAGTTTGAATATAATCTTCTTTAGCTTATTTTATATTTTAAATTTATTTTAATAGCTTAAATGTAGGCCTGCAATTAGCTTTTAGTCTTTTGAAAAACTTGATAAAAACCAAAAACAGTTTGAATTGTCCCTTTCATTTAGCTTTTTTTTAGCTTAATTTAGTTTCAAAATGCTGATTTCTTGCTTATTTGAGTTGATTGGTTGGTGAACTTAATCTGTTTTTAGGTTTTGAAGTATAGCTTATTAATTTAGTGGCTTAAAAAGTAGTTCAAAACTCCCTGTTCAGGCTGTTGGGTTAACTGTTTTAGCTTAATTGCTTATCTTGATTTTAGAGCTTTTTTACTTGTTGATTAAGCTTATTTTCTGTTAGAAATACTTATTAAGTTAGGATTTAGATTCTTTTAGCTTATTTGGCCGAAGTTATAGCTTCTGGCAGCTTATATGCATAAACAGATTAGGACTAAAAAGCTTTTTAGTTTTTAAGTGTTATGTGCTCTTAATGAGCTTAATCTGAGCTTATTTGTTCATTTCAGTAAAAATGTTTTCATAAAAAATGCTTATTATTGCTTATTAAGTAAAAGTTTCAAAAAGAAAATTAAAAAAAATACTTTAGCAAAAAGGATAGGTCCAGGACTCGAACCTGCGACCTACCCTTCACACACACACACATACTTACCGCCATGCCCTTGGGTCTTTTTCATAAATGTATTGTTTCATTTAATATTTAAAGTCATTTTCAGTTTTATGCTTAGCAGCTTATATGAGCTTATTTAGTAGCTTATTTCAAGTTCTTAATTTTCTTAGGTTAGTAACTGTTCAAAGTATTTTCTATAATTTTTTCATAATTTTTAAAATAGTTTACTATTTTTAATCATTTATTTAGATTAAATTCATTTTTAATTATTAATAAATAAAATAAAAGTCAAAAAAATATAATTATTTTTTCTAAAACTATTTTTAGTCATTTAGGATTTATAAAAAATAAAAAAACATTTTTAGGGATTAAATTTGATTTACTTGCTTGTTAGTCGCGTTTTTAGAATTCCCGTTAACGTTTTTAGCTTTAATACTTAGTTGCCTTATTTGTTTACTTGTTTTTAATTGCTTTTACATTTTATGAGTAGAATTATAATCAAAAATCAAAATTCTTGAAATTATTCAAATCACGCGATCACAAACTTAACCTCGATTTTCAATTCACGCCTCGTCAGGATACGACTCGGGAAGGTTTTGAATTTTACTTTGGTCAAAAGTAACTTTCTTGAACCTTTTGGAATACTTATTACTATACTATTATTGATATCGTCCTTATATATACCTACGTGTGTGTTTGGGTTCGAATCAATTTTTGGCGCCACTGCCGGGGAGGTGTGTATCGAATATCGCGTTGAAGCTTGAAGATTAGTGTTTTGAAGACCCTTCCTCGTGAAGTTATCATTTTATTTTCTTCTATATAAAACTTTAAAAAATACAAAAATATTTTATTTTTCTCGATTTATTTTTGTAGATTTATTATAAAAATCAAAAATACTTTTCCTAAAGTATTTCAAAAACCAAAAAAAATTGAAAAACAACAAAAACAACCGTTGTGTCACTTGTGAAATCGGCTCACTTTTAGATTACAAACTTTAAGAGAGGTTTAAGGAGGGTTGATCCTACGAACTTTGACCCGAAAGGAGAAGGTTTTTAAAACGCTTCGCGCTTACCCGCTCCTCCGCTTCTTTGTGCGTTTTCTAAAGAGCTACCGTACACTTGTGTGATTATCGGTTACAAAAATATTTTTCTTATTTTTTTTAGTGTATGCAAACTCGCTCTTCTTCAAAATTCGTTGGTGAACCTTCTACGAATCCTACTTCTATGATTTCGAAACGTCGTAATCGTAGACGTTCAAAACAAAGAGTCGAACCGTTCTCTCTTAAAGAGACTCCCGTAGTTATGATGGCCGATCAACGTACTATGGCGGAATTACTCCGTTCACCCACCGAGGGTTATGCGGAGGCAATCGTAGTACCACCCATTCCCGCTGAGCATTTAGAGCTCAAGCATACAAAGATGTGCCCGAGACATCGATTAAGCTTATGCTTTTTTTATTTTCTATCGATGGTCTAGCCCGGATTTGGCTCGACAACAAGAACCTTCTCGTTCTATTCTCACTTTGGGACGGATCTTGGTGTTCCAAGTTTATTAACCATTTCTTTCCTCCCTCAAAAAAACAAAACTTCCGGAATAAAATTTCAAAATAATCACAAAAGTTAGAAGAAATGTTTAGTGAGGCATGGGAGGGACCGTTCAAGGATCTCCTTCAAGCATGCCCACATCACGGTTTTACCGAATTGCATCAACTCGATGCCTTCTATAATGGTTTAAACCCATCCGATCAAGATTCTTTGAATTCTGCCATCGGTGGCAATCTTTTGGAAAAAAGTGCACAAGATGTGTTAAAAATTATTGAAAACAGATCAAAAGTTTGTAATTCAAGAAACAAACCGATTGTTTCTCAAGTGAAAGCAAGTAATGTTGATTCTTCAGAGATAGCCAGTGCCGTAGCCAGTTCCGTGACTAGTGCCATGACCGCGATGTTTAAACAACATCAAGTAACCCCAGCTCCAGCTTCCGTAAAAGCTATTGAGGAATCTTGTGTTACTTATGGCGGTGCTCATTCTTACCGACAGTGTCCTGTCACCAATGGCAACACTTTTTCGGGTTATCAAGACAATATTCAAGGATATGTTTCAGCAGCCGCAGTGAACTACAATCAGGGAAATACCAGTTATCGACCCTAGAGCATAGCTAATGTGCAAAATCAAGGGTTTAACCAGAATCAAGGAAATAACTTCAATCAAGGAAATACGTCTTATCAAGCTCCGATTCAAACTCAAGTTACTACTTCGAGTGACTTGGAGAAATTTAAGAAAACAAATGAGGCTAGTATGCAAGCCATGAGAAATCATATCAGTAATTTAAAACCAGAATTAAGAAATGAAATGGAGTCTACAATGCAAAATCAAAATAATGCATTCAAGAATGAAATGAGGAATGAAATGCAAGCTACAATGTCAAATCAAACCAATGAACTTAAGAATATGATGGCTAGTTTTTTCCAAATGAATACCGCTTCTTCTTCGGGATCGGGTTCACTTCCTAGCAACACCGTTGTTAACCTAAGGGGTGACTTGAAAGCAATCACCACCCGAAGTGGTATTTCATATGATGGATCTCCGATTCCACCTCCTCTTTCTCCTCTTCCTAAGGTGGTGGAACGAGAACCCAAGGTGACAAAGGATACGGTGCAACCGAGTACCGAAAACATCCAACCTCCGATAGTCCACAATTTAAGCTCCGAATTGAAGAGCCCGGTTGTTGCGACCCTAAGCCTAAAAAACCGCCTATACCTTATCCTTTACGAGCCAACAAATAAAAGCTCTGTTAATAAGATAATATTCTAGCTTCAAAATTTGTTGAAATCTTTAGGGAATTACATTTCGAGCTTAGTTTTGCGGATGCTCTTCTTCATATGCCAAAATTTGCTTCAATGTTTAAAAGTCTCCTAAATAACAAAGAAAAATTATTTGACTTAGTCAAAACACCGGTGAATGAGAATTGTTCGGCGGTTATCCTAAAAAAGTTACCCGAAAAACTTAGAGACCCTGGCAAGTTTCTTTTACCGTGTGATTTTTAGGGAATGGTTGAATGCTCAGCCTTGGCCGATCTTGGTTCAAGCATCAATCTTATGCCTCTTACCGTATGGAAAAAGTTTTCTCTTCCCGAACTTACCTCCACTCGAATGACTCTCAAGCTTGCGGACCGATCAATTACTCGACCAAAAGGTGTCGCCGAAGATGTCTTCGTTAAAGTGGGGAAGTTTCATTATCCTGCTGATTTCGTAGTCATTGATTACGATGCCGATCCGCGGGTTCCTCTCATTCTCGGGAGACCTTTTCTAAGGACGGCTCGAGCGTTAATTGATGTTTACGGTAAAGAAATAACTCTTCGATTTAATGATGAAGCCATAACTTTTAAAGTTGGTCAAACTTTGAGATACTCCTATAATAATTCTGAATCGGTTAATCGAATCGATGTACCTGACGTTTTCATGTGAGGATAAGCTCAAGTAAGGTTCCTCAAGATATTTGGTGATAGTTCTAAAAAGTTTCAATCCCACTCCTCTTTAGATCATATCCTTTCTACTTCTTTCCCTTCTCTCACTCCTTTTAAAGGAGGCAACTTCATTTTGGAAGAAATCGAAGCTTGTCTTACAAATGATTTAATTCCACCGAGAATTCATGATGCCAGACTTGACCGGAGGAGACCTTCTTCTACTCAAAAGTTATTTAAATGATATCCATCATCATCCCTCCTCTCCCTTCGAAGGAACTGTCATTTTGAGGAACTTAAAACGAAAACTATTAAATCTTCTATTTATGATCCTCCGGAGCTCGAGCTCAAAGATTTACCATCCCATCTTGAATATGAGTTTTTAGAAGGAACCGATAAATTACCCGTCATAATTTCTAAAGAATCAAAAGATGAAGAAAAAGCCGCCCTTTTAAAGGTTCTTAAGTCACACAAACGAGCCATCACATGGAAAATCTCCGACATTAAGGGTATCGACCCTAGTTTTTGTACTCATAAGATCTTAATGGAAAGAGACGATTTCAAACCGACGGTTCAAACATCAAAGAAGGTAAATCCCAAAAAATTCAAGAAGGTTACCAAAAAGGAATGTTAAACAAACTCCTTGAATGCAGGATTGATTTTACCCTATCTCAGATAGTCCCTTATGTTAGCCCCCGTTCATTGTGTGCCTAAGAAGGGTGGTATGACCGTTGTTGAAAATGGAGATAATGAGTTGATTCCTACGAGACTAGTTACCGGATGGCGTGTTTGTATAGATTATCGTAAGCTTAATGATGCGACTCGTAAAGATCATTTCAAGGTTTGCTTTAGGACCAAATGCTCGAGACGTACTCTCGGAAATGAATACTAATGTTTCTAGATGGTTTTTCCAAATATTTTCAAATACCTATTGACCCGAAAGACCAAGATAAGACCACCTTCACTTGCCCTTATGGGACGTTTGCCTACTGACGTATGCCTTTTGGTTTATGTAATGCTCCGGGCACGTTCCAAAGGTGCATGATGGCCATTTTTTTTATTAAATCAACAAATGTTATTTTTCAAACGACACCTAGAGGTCGTTCTCTTATATCTAGTGTTGCGTATTGTGAAGTAACTCCCCAAAGTGGTATTCCGCTGCGTTGTTGTATTTTTGGGGGTGTTACAGATTTCAAATTCATCTCTCGTTAGGACACGACATCCGGAGGATAAACTATCACTTTTCCTAAAGTAATTGTCATATCTAACGGGATACTCTCTATATTATTAATATTTGGTACTATATATTATATATATTTTACTCAAATCAGTTTTTGGCGCCGCTGCCGGGGAGAGGTATACGATTTTCACGTGGTGTTTGAAGTTAGTGCCTTGAAGATCCTTTCTCTTTTGAAAGTTTATTTTCGTACTTATAAAAATATAAAAATCTAAAAATATTTTCCATTTCTATTTTATTTTCTTTTATATAAATATTAAAAATCCAAAAGTATTATATATATATATATATATATATATATATATATATATATATATATATATATATATATATATATATATATATATATATATATAAATAAATTTCGTTATCCCCTCTAGCGTTTAATTCTTACCTCTTTCTCTTCTTATATTGTTTAACTCTTCACGATGTTCTTTTCTTCCTCTCATTTCCATGATCCTCGGACCATGGAGGATTTTTATCGACCGTCACTCATTGGTAGAAGAGGATCGATCGTTCTGACAACCGTTCCGGGAACCAATTTTGCATTGAAAAATCATATGGTTCAGCTACTTCGACAGAATTGTCAATTCATGGATTTAAAGATGAAGATGCAAATGAGTACCTAGACAAATATTTATCTATCACCCAATTCATTAGCAAAATAAAGTTCTCAGTCATCATCAATCTCGCATTTCTTTTTCGTTCTTTTACCACGAAGCTGAATCTTGGTTTTATACTCTTAAAACACATTCTATTCATACTTGGGAAGAGATGATCTTCAAGTTTCTTTCAAAATACTACGCATATTCTAGAGCGTTGCAGCTTAGGAAAGAAATTTTTAATTTTCGGCAATTGCCTACCGAATCAGTATTTGAAGCTTGGGAAAGATTTAAATCTTGTTTGCGAAAATGTCCCAACTATAAAATTTTGCTTCTTAATCAAATCTTTACTTTTTACTATGGAATTACGATGATTGACCAAGAAAGACTTATGGTGGCTGCCGACGGTAATTTCATGCGCAAGACGCCTCAAGAAGCTTATGATTTAATCGAGAATATGACACAACATCATTTTCAGTGGGACACCGAAGTTTATTATAACTCTACCACTAAATGAGTGCTTATTATTCTGAGACTACTTTCGCTTCAAGAGAACGAGTTGAGGTCCTTGGTAAGCAAACTGGATACACAATTCAAAGTGTTCAACATAATTTAGGACCAGGTCATCCTAACACCTTTTACTATTTAAACTCTGATGAAAGTGATGATGATGAACCTGCTGAGATGATTAATGATCAGAAATCGATTCACTATTTGAGTGGCAGTCCCACTCCTTCTGACCCTGTGGTCGCGTCTCTCTCTCCTTCTCTCACTCCCATTGGGGATAGTGATTCTATCTTGATGGAGACCGACACACTTCTTCCTCATCATGATTCGACTTCACCAGAAGTCGATGATGATAAATTCGATCCGGAGGGAGATATTCTTTTTCTAGAAGGATTATTAAATGATGAAATCTCGAGCGATCCCCCTCCTTTAGAGCTTAATAATGATCCGGAGGGAGATATCCTTTTTTCTTGAAAATTTATTAAAGGATGAACCTTTAGAGGCAAATAAGTTAGAGATCAATCCTCTTATTAGGGAACCGCCAAATACCTTTTTAATGGATGACGAGGAAATCGAACTTAATTCTCATGAGGATATTGATGACCTTGTTCCAATCCCAAGGGTATCCAAGAAACCATTAGATTCTCTTGATTGTATTTCCAAAACTTTCGACATGACTATCACTGATCCTTTGTTTGACTTTGATTCTGAACTTTAAATTCAGACAATCCAATCTTTGGTATTCAAAACAAGGAGAGTGATGAGTCTAAAATGGAGACCATAATGGATGAGGTACAAATTAATAGTACACAAAGTACCGCACAAATCCCACCTTTGTACGAAAAGTTAAATTTTGATTCAACCATGCATAAACCAATCCTTACATTCCTACATTTTTGTTATGGCATTTTTGGTTCTCATCGTGTTTTTGACATATTTAGCCCGAGACTACTATTTTCTTTATCAGACAATTTTAGCCTCGTCTTTTCTAAGGAATACCTCAAATTTCTTTCATTAAATATATTCCTGCTAGTTGACGAAAATGGAGTATTTGATCCCGGAATTATCATTGTTTATGTATTCTCGAGACTTTGGAGATATTCCACCTAAGATTGTACCATCTATCCCCCAAGGGAAACTAAATTCGAGGGAGAGTCAAGCTAGCGACTCGTTAAAAAACAAGCGCTTCTCGGGAGGCAACCCGTGTCTTTTCTTCTTTCTATTTTCTTATTAATAAGAGTGTGTGATTTTATAGCCCAAGTGTGGGGGCATGCTTCTTTCTTTGGTGTGTGGTACCATTTTTGCAGGATTCCTTAAGATCATGAAGACCCGTGCTTGTTTTCAATCCTCCAATCATCCAGTCTTCGATGTTCTGCTTATTTTGGAATCCTCAATCCTGATCTTATATATATATATATATATTTGTTTCCCCTTTCACACTTGGAATTTTTTGCATTTGCCTTTTTCGTTCCTAAGTGTGGGGGTAAAACCCGACATTTTTAAACATTGAGGCCAATGTTCCATTCTAAGTGTGGGGGGATTTCTGCTAAAATATGATCTTACCTGTGCTTGTCTGTGTTCCCGCGCAACCCCGTTTTGACCAAAATTTTAAAAGTTTATTGTTTTATATATATTAAAAAAAATTATGCGAATAATTAGGCCCGTAAAACTAGGTAGCTTTTGACTTGACCGAGTTTTTAACTCTAGCTTTCCCCTTAGCTTTTGAGACTAAGCGTTTGCTTAACTTTAAAATTTTGCAAAGAACAAAAAATGATAGAGTTAAATATAAGTTAGATGCTAAGCGTGGAGTAGTTGGATCTCTTTAGAGCTCATAGAGGTTAATTGTGGCTTTTTGCTCCCATCAGCTTAATAAACGTTATATAATTGTTAAATAAATAAAGTTACTTTGGTTTTTGTGATTCTTAGTTTAGATCCCTTTGTAGAGATTCCTTCTGGTGAAAGTAAGGTACACATCGAGGTTTTGTCAGTGTTGTGGGGAAATAGACTCCTGGACCATGGTCGGCTCGCATACCGATGTGGCAGTTGTTAAAAGACCACATGACTTGAAATTTGGCTATAATGTAATAATAAACCGAAGCCGAAATAAGACTTCTGGATCATGGTCGGCTCGCATACCGATGTGACAGTCGTTTAAAGGGTGGAGGTAATAATAATAATAATAAAAACTATGGGCTGATAAAAGTTTATTGTCTCTGGTCGGTTCGCTGCCGATGTGGCAGTCTTCAAAAGAAGGCCCATAGTAAGAATAATAAATCCAAGACTGATAAAAGTTTGCTGCATCTGGTCGGTTCGCTCCCGATGTTGCAGCCTTCAAAAAGGTCGAGGAAATTACCGAGGTCGAAATAAGACTACTGGCTCTTGTCGGTTAGGACGCCCGATGTGTCAGTTGTTTAAAGGACCGAGGTTTAATAATGTTGCAATAATAATAATAATAAAGCCAAATTTCGACTCCGGGGTTATCTAAATAAAGCCTCCGTCTCTGGACTCGTAGTTGAGTTGTTTCGGATGAAATAAAAAGGATAACCCCTAAATCATGCGAAATTAGAACCTTAATGTGGACCTTATTCTCACCATATCGTCTCTTTAGGAAAGGATTTCAAACTAATTATGGTCTAAACCGGGTTTACTTTATAAAAATAAGGCCATAATTTATTTGTCACCAATAATAATAATAAAATCCTTGGAGGATTTAGGAATAATGGGAGCGAAAAGTTATGTTTTTACTTACACAAATAGGATTTATGAGTAGTGTTAGCATCTAATCTTATATTTAGCTGTAATTTCGTTTTAATCTTAGTTTGGGGATTGTGAAAAGTCAAGGATGACGAACTCCAGTTTTTAAAGCATATTAGATAAATTTATTTTAATCTTTGTCTTTTACTTTAATAAATGGTTTTAAAGGGGGCGTTTTTGAAATAAATGATTTTTGAACCTTTTAGTGGACCGTTTATGTTCTTGTTTGATTATGAGGGGTCATAAGTTAAAGGGAGATAAAATTATTTATTTTTGGGCGTGTTTTATTAACATTGCGTGTGGGACCAGCAATGGCTTAGTGTAGGAAAATTTGATGTATGCTAAAACACACATCAATGCACTTATGCTTATGTAAGCCCATTTCGATATATGATTTTATATAAATTTTTGATAATTTTATGGGTATCATGTGCAATTATTCTATGTGTATTATATATTTTAAGATTTCATGCGTTGTTTGCTTATATGTGGCTATTATTGTAAACTTTATAATGGTATTTGTCTCTAGCTTTATATGTTGCCATGTGTCGTATGCTTATATAGTACATCTATCTATGTAATTTCACACACCCTCACATTCACATAGATTTGAGCATGTTCAACTTCACACGTACATTCGTCGAAGATCTTCGTGCAAGGAGTCTCTTTATCCACAAGATTTTTGAGGTAGAGTATAATATGTATATTGATGACATCAAATAACATCACTTTATCATATCATTTATCCTATCTATTTTGCCCACTTTTATATAATTATTGCATTATTTGGTACTTAATTGCTTTAATGTTGATAAATGCAGTAATCAGGAGTGTTTTGTGAAGACAAGCTAAAAGGCGCATAATTTGGAGCTAAAATAAAGATATTTGAAGATTGCTGATTTCTGACCAATATGCCATATCCAACAAAAGAGATACGACGTATCCGTGCCAAATCTTCACAAGAAAACGCGTTTGACCAATTCCCAATACGGCGTATCCTTTATGTTTCCATATGTCGTATCCATGAAGATAACTATTCAAAGATACAGTAAATCAAGTAAATTGGGAATGATATCACTGATTTATTATGAACGTAGCACGCACTCTAAGGAATCCAACCAAAGACGCCATATCGACCTTGCCAGATACGGCGTATCGTGTCTTTTTCAGACATAATAAATAAAAGACTCAAAAACAAGTTTTTAGTGTGCAATATTATATTCTTTATACCATACTCACTAAAGACGAATTTTAGAAGAGAAGACCAACCACCAAGGTCAAGCATTGATCATGAATCCATAGAAGACATCGTGTAATTTTTACTCTCTTAATCATTCGATTTCAATTGTTTGATTACACTTGTATAATTACAATAGTTGTAGGCTAATACCCTCGGGTATTAGCCATCTTAATGAAAGTTCAATGTTTGGTTTGTTTTAAAATCGATTTATTAATTTATCGTTGATTGTTTAATTATGTTTATCACCTTATACTTGTTTATGTGTTTGAATATGCGACCTATCATTCAACTGGATCTAGTGATACAGACCAAGTAATCAAGATACTGGGATAGCTCTCCATATCATGTTTAATATTATTAGACCAATAGGATCACAAATAACTTTTTGTCTTTGTCTTTAAATTATGAGCCTAGTTGTACTGGTAGGTGACCTATTTATGTTTCGGCAATCATGCTCTTAATTAACTGATAAAGATTTGAATAGTAGACTACCAGTATATGAAACACCATCAAACAATAAATGGGTAAAGTCTTGTTGGGCTAGGGTTTTAACAGGATCACCACTGTTTTGATTCCCTAAAATAGATTATAATTAAACTAAAAGATGCTTTATGTGGATGCGTTAATTGTGACAGGATTAATCGTGTCTAGGTCTTAGGATGATGTCCCACCTAAGTCTTAAGAATGATATGCCGCTTCGAGATAAGTAAATCATTACGCTAAAACAAACAAACCAGCATTAAACCGGATTTAATATGGCTAATACGGTTTTCTATCATTTGACTTGTACCGCTTTTCTATCTTCTAATTTTCTTCTTTTGTGTTTATTATGTATTGAATTGATCTTTGTTTACACCAAACATGTGCCAGTCTCTCAGGCTGAAAACCCCATATCATTAGACAACATATATAGCATAGGTTTAACTAGTAATTAGAACTAATTAAAATACTAATAGAATATAGGATTAATGTTCCACTCTTAGTGTTCGACACCCTACTTACCTCAAACTCCATCTTGACTGGGTACACTGCTCGTTAAAGTGTTGTTTTAGGTTTGTCGGCTAAATATAAATTTAAAACTTGATAATCAAATAATTGACCCTACACGACAGCACATCAAGTTTTTGGCGCCGTTACCGGGGAGTGAATTAATTAAACCTTATTCTTATTAGTATTTCTAACCATTAATTAGTTTAGTGTGATCAAATTATTTAAAATTCTGTTAGTATTTATTCGCATTGTGTGTTTATATTGTTTGTTTAAATTCCTTAATTGTTTATTCCTATTCAATACGACGTATTCAGTCTACTGAATATGGCGTATTAGTCCATTTGATCTTTTTATCCATCGCAAGTTGATTACAGGAAAAAATGGACGACCCAAATATCACCATGTAGGAATACATCAGAATTGAAGAAGAAAAAGCTCGAAGACATGGTCGAACATTTAATTGGAAAATTGCCACATTTGGGAAAGTCAAAAACTATGAAGATGAGGACGACTATTTCATCGACTTCAAAACTGAATTCCCAGCCATAGTCTTTGATAATACAACCCTCCCGTCTGAGCCCACGGTATGTCCTCCCAACGAAAACAAGGTAGATTTCAGAATATCATTAGACGAACCCGACGATGAAGATTACATGGTAATTTTTGATGAAAATTCATTTTTGTATAAGATAATTTCAGTCAATGATTTAATAACGGATTCGGGAAATGATAATGACAATATGCCTTTGTCGCCCAACCCTACTATCGATTATTTTGATGGTATTTAGAATTCTTTAAAGATTTTGAAAATGAATTTCCAACAATTGTTTACAATGATGCTCAAAAGTCTAAATCAGATTATTTAACTAAACCAATTTTAAACCTTAAACATATCGATGAATTTAATTCAAATGATGAAACATCATTGTCTGAATATTATAAAGAGAATGTTTTGCACTTTAATGATCTATTCAACATTATTAATCCTAATGATTTAAAGTCGGAAAAAGACAATGATGATAATGATATCGATATAATACAGTCTTCAGAGGGCAATGAAACTACACCAATGGGCTTTCTGAAATAAGTCACGATAAAATCATTAAAACTTTCAAAAGGGGAAGTTTTGTCATAAACTTAAAAGTAAATATCATGATTTGGAATTGTTACGTAAACGGAATGCTATTCTTTCTCATTATAAATTTGTATGTGCCGTTTGGCATCCCGTTCGACCCTAAGCGGTATTACAAGGATGGTTCTCATACAAAAATTACGGAGGCCAAGGTACGTTTTCCTTTACTTTAAAAAGTTGGTCTCCATACGGTGTATTTAAATATACCTATACGCCGTATCATTTTAATGTTTGATACGTCGTATCAGACAAATCCCTATACGGTGTATCCAGCGTGGGTATAAAAACCCAGCTAATACGCCAGATTGTTTTACTCATACACTTTTTACCTCCACAAACAATTTTTTTTACCGCGCCTTAATAACTCAAATCTCAATCTACTTCTTGCTAAATCATCTAGATCCTAACACATGGTATGTTTTAAATCCTTTCCCTTGTTTCTTTTTTTTTCAATTAGGAATTAGGGTTAGGGTTTAGATTT
>BQNB010109888.1:5342-22661 GCA_026074375.1 Tanacetum coccineum
AAAATCCAAAAATATTTTCCTTTTTATTTTATTTTTCTTTTATATAAATATTAAAAAATACCAAAAATATTTTCCATTTCGACTTTATTTTTATTATTTTCTGTTATCTATATAAAATCCAAAAATATTTTATATTTCTACTTTCTTTTTATTTTTATTTTTATTATATATACATATAAAAAGTTTCAAAAATATTCTCCTTTATCCTCTTATTTCATTTAATTCTTATCTTCTCTACCGTCTTATTCCGTTTAATTCTTTATCGTTATGGAAGCTCTACAAGCGGCTTTCGCGGAGTTGGCCCGTACTGTGGAACATATATTTCTCGGCATAGTTGCTCGTGGTGTGGAGGTCCATTTAATGGTGGAAATTGTCCTGGCTGTAGCAGTGTAGGATCCGGAAATGAGTTTGTCTATGACCCAAATCCTTATTCTTATAATGAAACACCCAACTTCTTCAACTAACCTCCACAACACCAATACGAGACATACTCATGTGAGTTGTGTGGAGGTAGTCCTCACTATGGATTTGATTGTCAAACACGGACCCCGCTTGTCTATGAGCAGGACCCGTGTAGCAATCAAAACTTTAGTAATGACCAATCTCCATATTACTCTACGAGTTTTCCACAACAGTTTGACTGTTGTGAAGCCTGTGGAGGTCCACATTATAGTTCTGATTGTCAAGCAGGGAACATGATTTGATAAAATCAAGTCGAGTAATATAATATAGTAATTCCCGTAGGATGTGAAAATTAATTGAGGACAAACAATGATCAATCTTCCGGAGTCGAAGTCCCAACGAGATTTGAATTGAAAACCACGTTCATGTTTTTGAAGCAAAATGCTTGATTATCTTTTAAGATTTTTGGTTTTATAAATTAAACTACTTTTTAGAAAACTATTTATAATACTAAAAATTATACTAATATTAATACTAGAATTATACTAAACAATTAAACTACGAGAATTATGCTAAAATGATCTAAAAAGATTTATAAGACAAGAATGCTTGCTAAGTGACGTGAAAAGTTCATTAAGTGTGAATTAAGGTTCATTAATGAATTAATTTCCTTAGAAAAGACAATTATCTCACAACGTTGGTTTATTTTGACAAAAACCTCTTAAAAAGATATTAATTACTAGATGTGTAGTTTGAGTAATTTTTCCGGTTTTTCCGGATTTTGCCCTTTAAAACATTCAAACTACAAATCTAAATAATCGAAATTACTAATTAATAAACCTTTTTACAAATCCACACTTAATTCCCAATTCACAATATCACTTAACAAGCACTAATTAACTACTCATTACGCATAATGATCAAATAAGCTAAGCTAAACATTTTATACTAAGCTACACTAATGAATTGAAAAAGGATAGAAAATTGGAACCGAATTGAAGACCCGCAATTAAACGAATACCACCCGATTTATTTAGCTAAAACAAATAATCAAATTCAGTCTAGCTAAATAAACCCTTAAACTCCACGCCTCGTGAGTTGACCAGTACCAAACATAACAAAACATGAACTGTTACATCCAAAGTTAATAACAATTACAAAAAATTCATTACTGTTAACTAACCCACTTGGCCCAGCGAGAACAATAAACCAAATAAAGGCCCAAGGCGAAATCAATTGAGGCCCAATGGCAATTGTAAACAAACCAACGCAGCTACTAGGAAAATAAAGAACCAGATTTCACAACTAAATTCATCTAAACCTACAACAATTAGATAAACTAAACTAGAAACGAAAAAGCACATGGAAATGATAAGCTAACACAAAATTTCATATCTCAAGCTAACAACAACGAAACACGAGATTAAGCTTTGAAATCAAGCTACAAGAAATCAAAATAAGCACTCGAGATTACAAACTAAACTTAGAGAAAACAACCAGGATTACCCGCGCGCTGCTTCGGGGCGTTAATTTTTTCACACGTTGTTGCGGGGCAATATTTTTTTTTGTATTTTGTATTTTGTGCGCGTTTATTTTTTCGGTCTCATGTTTAATAGTTTGTTTTTTTTTCTTATATGTGCTTATTTGTTGTGCCTCATTTTAAAGGGTTTTTTTTTTTTGCTATTTGAGTTTTTTTTTATAATATAATTTTATAGGATTACGTGTGTCTTAAATGACAATCGCGCGATACTGCATGACAATTTTTTATTGTATTTTGTGCGGATTAATTTTTCCGGTCTCATGTTTAATAGTGCGGTATGTCCTACGCCTTTTATTTTTATTTTATTTTTTAGTGCGAATTTATTTTTTCGGTCTCATGTTTAATAATTTGTTTTTTTATGGGCTTATGTGTTAGGCCTCGTGTTTAAAGGTTTGTTTTTTTTAATATAATTTTATGGGATTTGGGTAAATATGTGTTATATATTTGGGCTTATAGTTTTTAGTGGCGTAAAATGACATCGTTTAATGCAATCTAGGGTTGTACGTTTGTGACCCTGTCGATTATTTTAAAATTATTAGGTATCGAAAATGTTTCCGCGGGTATTTTTTTTATCTGAATAAATCGGTATTTTTGTAATATTTTTCACTATTTTGTACCAAGCAATTTTTTTTTATATTACCTAATTAAGAAAAAAAAAAGCCAAAATGGGCCGGCCCAGATTAGAAGCCCAAAAAAATGGCACTGTAGCAACACGCGGAAAACGACGTCGTTTCCCACCATCTTTAGTATATATATTTTTTTATCTGAATAAATCGGTACTTTTGTAATATTTTTCACTATTTTGTACCAAGCAATTTTTTTTATATTACCTGCTTAAGAAAAAAAAGAAGCCAAAATGGGCCGGCCCAGATTGGGAGCCCAAAAAAATAGCACTGTGGCAACACGTGAAAAACGACGTCGTTTCCCACCATCTTTAGTATATAGATATAATGAATAAGCCAGATCTAAACTAAATTACCAATAAGCTTTACATAAGTGAAACAAATAAGCTCATAGAAAGCTTCTTAGATTTCTAAATGAAAAGATCAAAATCCGAAAATAAGCAAATGCTTATTTTGAGTTGATATAAGCTCAAAACGAATCCAATAAGCTAAATAGAAGCTTATCAGTTTAAGGAAAAAGCTCTTGAGAATCTAAACAAGTACCACGTGAGATAAGCTGCCTTCACAGCTTATAAGACTAGCTTTGAAACAGAAGCTTATTTCCGACGAGCTTATGAGGTGTTTAAGCTTTTAGAAGGCTTAGACATCCGAAAACTAATCATGAAATAAGCTAGCTAAAAAGCTAGTGAGTTATAAACTGAATGAACGAGCTTATTACAATAAGCTAACAGAAAAGAAGTAATAGAGAAGAGATTAAGAAACGAAATAAGCTAAACCATTTTATTACACAATGATTCAAAATCTTACACATAAGCTCGCTATAAGCTGGAACAGAAAGACAAAAAGCTGAAAAATACAATAAGCTAATTTTGTTGCTCTAAAAATCTACTCTTAAAAAAAACTACTCTCATCCACCAAAAAGAAAGAAAAAAAACGAAAAAAAAGAAAAAAAATAAGGAAAAGTTATCATGCGTTTGGTTCACGCACACTCTTTTTATAGCCCCATTATTCCATCAATCAACATTCCTAGTAACCGCCACCAATTAATTTCTGATCCTCCTATAGAGCGATGCCACGTGTCGCGATTTCATTTGCCCAAAAAAGTTTAGTGGAAGATCACATGTGAGGGTTTTGCATTATTTGGGAAGCACGTGAGGATGAATACTGCTATTCAATTCATTTCGTGTTGGGCTAGAAATATTATGGGCTGGCCCAACACATATAAATGGTTACGGGCTGGCCCAATAAACAATGGAAGCACCGTTGGACTCACAATCTCGGGTTCTTTCTAATGACGTGTTCGGGGAATTTTTACGACTTTGTCTTAATCTTGATATTTGAGCACTCTTGATCGAAACAAATTCGTAAATACCCGTTTTTGCTCCGTTTTCAACCATTTTTACCTGCAAGACATAAAAATACCAAACAAACATATTTGCATGATAATTATTCATAATTTTAGCATTTTTAGTCTGATTAATAGTGTTTTGATGGGTATAAACGATGTGTGTTTTAGCACACATCAGAACACGCCCATCTATGATCAGGATCCTTGTTACAATCAAAATTTTAGTGATGACCAACCTCCATTTTATTCTTATCAGCAACAACAGTTTGACTGTTGTGAGGTCTGTGAAGGTCCCCATTATAGTTCTGATTGTCAAACCAGGAACCAACTTGTCTATAAGCCTACTCCTAGTAACAATTATGACTTTCCTTGTTTTGACCAACCCTCACAGTACCATATTGATCAGTCGCCCCCTTAGGATTTAGATTTTGAGAGTAATTTTAATCTTTTACAAAGGGACACTAACCATATTTTGGAGGAACTTCTTAGAACTCTAAAACCTAATTCCCCTATAAGAGAACCTAAGGGGAGTGATGATTACACGGAGGTGCCTTTTGACGATGATCAAATTCTTAGACAACGTTATACCGCTCACATCACGCCTCTGCCACTTGCATACACACCACCCCCTCCTTTCTTGATTACCATGGAACCTGCAGACACCCTCTTAATGGGGGATGAGGATATTAGCACTATTCTTGCAAGGGAAACTGACAAATTCATAAAGTCTAGTGTTGATGATCTTGTCCCAATCCTAAGGGAGTCTGAGGTGACATCAGATAGTAATTTAGAGTGTGATATGCTTGTTAATACACCTTTGCCCACCACTGATGTTAGGGAAGAAAATTTTGATATCAATTCGCCTCTAGGAGAATACGTAGTCGACTTTTTGATAAAGAACGAGGATATAGCTGGCATACCTAGACATTTGGTTAAGCGACTTTTTAGTCATTTAGTCAAAAACCTGAGTTTTACCAAAAGAATGTCTGATGAGCCTTTAGGTGATGATTCAAAACTTAGATCTTATGATGTGACTTTCTCAAACTCTCTCTTCGACTTTAATGATGATTTTACCTTATGTAATGATAATCCACTTTTTGATGAGGAGTTTGAGGACATTAGTAGCCTAGACCCTCCTAAGTCAGCACCATTGAATTATGAACCTTTAGGTAACCCTGACTCAGTGTCTAGATCCTTAGAGACTAGTGAATTAATTTTGGAGGAGCTCACCGATGAGATCGGCCTAGACGATTCAATTCCAACTGAAATTGATGATGGGTATTACGATTCAGAGGGAGACATTCTATTTTTGGAACATTTGCTTATCGAAGAGACATTCTCCGATCCCACTCCTGCAGTGTTACCTAAAAAGTCCACCCTACTTGTCACACCACCTCCCGCTTCTAAGCAATTTAGCTTAAAGGAGGTGGAAAGATTTGATCCTTTTTTCTCCCTGACACAGTTGGGTGGGAAGACCAGGGTGATAGAGACACTTTCTTTTGGTTTTCATCATATGCCATCACCCCGTCCTGCTGCATACTCACCGAAGGAGGTGATGTATCACTGTTACCATCTTTACCTCACATCGGGTGATGGATTTGACCCTGAATTTAAAGGGAACATTCCATATATACCTAAAACAAACTTCATAATTCCATATTTACCCAAATGACAAGTTTTGAATGCATATGTACAATGCTTTTAAAGCATGTATTGGGGAAATATGAAATTATGCTATTTGTTTTGGGTATATATGGAATTGCTCCAAAATTAAAAGTAAGTAACACTAGAGTCAAGCTAGAGACTCGAACAAAAACAAGCGCTTCTCAGGAGGAAACCCGTGTTATCCTTAATATTAAATAAGTATCTTGCTACATTAGGTTTATTTCGTAGTAGTTTAGTAGGAGTAATGAATAAGTGTAGGGGAGTGTGTTGTGTTTTGTGGTACCCGTTTTTGCTTGCAGATTTCTCTATGATCGTGAAGACCACCGTGCTTGTTTTCAATCCTCCAATCACTCGGTCTCCGATCATCTTCATGTTTATATCTAGGGAAATCTTCTATCCTGATCATATATATATATATATATATATATATATATATATATATATATATACATATATATACATATGTATACATATATATACATATATATACATATATATATGATTTTGTTTCCTCTTTCACACTTGGAATTTTAAGCATTTGCCTTTTTCGTTCTTAAGTGTGGGGGTAACATCTGATATTTTTGAACATTGAGGCCAATGTTCAGTTCTAAGTGTGGAGGGGATTTCTGTCGAAATGATCATACATGTGCCTGTCTGTGCCCTACGCAACCCTGTTTTAACCATTATATTGTTTTGTTTTATTTATAAAAAAACAAAAAAATAAATAAAATAATAATAATAAAAATAAAAATAAAAATATAATAATATAAAAATATGTAGAAATAAGGCCCGTAGGCTAGAACTAGGGAGATTTTGATTTGACCGAGTATTACACTCTAGCTTTCCCCTTAGCTTTCAAGACTAAGCGTTTGCTAAACTTAAACTTTTGCAAAGAACGAAAAATGATAGAGTTAAATATAAGTTAGATGCTAAGCGTGGAGTAGTTGGATCTCTTTAGAGCTCATAGAGGTTAATTGTGGCTTTTTGCTCCCATCAGCTAAATAAACGAAATAATAATTTTCAATAAATAAAGTTGCTTGGTTTTTACGATTCTTAGTTTTTAATCCCTTCTTAGAGATTCTTTCTGATGAAGTAAGGTACACATGGAAGTTTTGTCAGTGTTATGGGGAAATAGGCTACCGATTCCTGACGGCTCGTTCTCGTTGTCAAAGTAATTAAAAGACCACAGGACTTGAAATTTGGCTATATAAAAAAATAATGTAATAAACCGAAGCCAAAATAAGACTACTATTTCCTGTCGATACTCTCCCGATGTCTCAGTTGTTTAAAGGGTGGAGATAATAATAATAATAATCCGAGACTGATAAAAGTTTGCTGTTTCCTGACGGTTCGCTCCCGTTGACAAAGCCTTCAAAAAGGTCGAGAAAATTCCCGAGGTCGAAATAAGACTACTGTTCCTGGTCGGTTCGCTCTCGATGTTGGAGTTGTTTAAAGGACCGAGGGATAATAATGTTGCAATAATAATAATAATAATAAAGCCAAATTTCGACTCCGGAGTTATCTAAATAAAGCTTCCGTCTCTGGACTCGTAGTTGAGCTGTTTCGGATGAAATAAAAAGGATAACCCCCTAAATCATGCAAAATTAGAACCTTAATGTGGAGCTTATTCTCAACATATCGTTTCTTTAGGAAATGATTTCAAACTATTTATTGTTTAAATCGGTCTCCTTTATAATAATAAGTCTATAAAATAAGTGATCTCGTTTCACATTATATTCTTCGAATAAAATTCGTAGAGGAAATTAGGAATAAGGGAGCGAAAAGTTGTTCCTTTTACACAATTAGCATTTATGAGTAGTGTTAGCATCTAATTTTATATTTAGCTGTGATTTCGTTTTAAGCTTGGTTTGGGGATTGTGAAAATCGAGGATGACGAACTCCCGTTCTAAAAGCCTTTTATATGATTTTTAATAAAAATTTAAACTTATTTTTTATCTATTAATGAATAAATGGTTAAAACGGGGCGCTTACGAAACAAATGATCTTTATACCCTCTTGATGGACCTTTTCTGTTCTTGTTTGATGTGAGGGGTTCAAAATTAAGGGGGTAAAAATTATTTATTTCGTAGCGTGTATAATAAACATTGCGTGTAGGACCAGCAATGGCTTAGTGTGGGGGAATTTGATGTGTGCTTAAACACACATCATTTATACCCCGGAAAACACTATAAATCAGACTAATAACCATAAAATATGAGTAATTATATTGCAAATATGTTTGGTTTGTGTTATTATGTCTTGCAGGTACAAAAAATTGAAAACAAAGCAAAAACGGTAATATTCGGGTGACTTTCGACGACGTTTCACGTTTATCGAGGTTCAAACAAACCCAGAAAAAATTCCCCGAGCATTCTATTGGAAAGAGCACGAAATTACGAGTCTATCGGTACCTTACTTCCTTTTTGAACCTTTCTTATTTGAACCCTACACGACCATTTTGAACCCTTTAGCATTAATAACCTGGTCCAATTTAAGTTAACACTTATATATTAAATGTTGCATTACATTTATGTAACTATGCACCAGCTTAGCTGGTCGCATAGATACACCTTATGTCCATATCCTTGAGGTCCCAGGTTTGATTCCTGGCGAGGCCTCGAGTGTGGATTATTAACCACATGCTACGTGGCCCACTCATGTGGTGCTACGTGGCGGCCCCTGACCCGGCCCATGACCCGACGTGACCCGGTCCATTGACCACCGTTGACCGGTGGTTGACCGACGATTGACTGGTGGTTGACCGGTGGTCCGGTGGTGGTTGACCTGTTGTCTGGTGGTGGTTGACCGGTGTCTAGCGATGGCTCACGGTGGTTGACTGGTGGTCCGCCACCATTGACCGCCGTTGACCGGCCACGTGGATGCCACGTGGACTGTTACGTGGCTGGCGGCTTGATTGAGATAGTTTTATACATACATTAAAATAAAATACTATAATAACATTCCAAAGAGCAATTAAGAAAATTACCAAGTTACCCTTGATAGAATTCACTCTTAAAAATATATATAATATAATATATAATACATATATTAAACCGGGTAAGAATGATCACCGGGTCGTTTCCCCAACGACTTGTGCAATTGAAACCACATTTAAGCTCGGATTATGATTTGAATGAAAGCAAGGATATTTTGATGATCTATAACTACCAAATAAAAGCAACAAGTAAAAATGAACAATTAAAAACAATTAAGCTCTTAAAAAGGGTAACGGGAAACAAATAAAACGTGACAAATAAACAAGTAAATCAAAATTAAGTCCTAAAAATGCAAACTAAATTCCTAAACCTAAATTAAGGCAAAAGAAATTTTTAGGAAAAAGAAAAATATTTTTTATTTTGATTATTTTTGATTTTTTTATTAATTAAAAAACTATTTAAATCTAATTAAATCCTAAAATAATAAAAAATAGCAAATAATTGAAATTATATTTTTCCTATGTAAAACGAAGAAAAAGAAAATTTTAGAAAAAGGAATCACTATTTTTGGCTTTTTAGATTTTAAAATATGAATTTTCTAAGATTTAATCTAATTAAAAGCTTAAAAATAATAAAAAATGCTAAAAATATAAACCCTAAAAATTTTATAAAAATTATACTAAAAAGAGAAAATGATGAGAAATTTTATAAAAATAAAAGCCCTAATTTTTACTTTTTAATTAAAGTTTAATTAAACTAATTAAAAACTAAACCTAATTATTTATTAAAATTATTAAACTAACAAAGAAACTTAACTAAGGACTAACTATGCAAGTCCTTAAAGGACTAACAATGCAAAACAAAGGACTAACTGAGAAAACAATTAAAACTTAAAAGTTACACTTCCTACCCTGAGGCCCAACCCGATTACAAGTTTAGTCCAATTAAGCCCAAAATAAGTTGAGTCCTAAAAAGTGCTTATTATTGAAAACTTATAAAAGCAAAGTTGGAGAACAAGCTGGTGTGAATAACTTTAATGAAAATACTATTAGCTGAAAACCAATAATAAGCTCAAAAACAGCTTATCAATAAGCTGTTTACAGAATGTAGGGGTTTACCCTTGGTTTTACTAAATCAGCTGTAAACTACTCAAATTAAGCTCAAATGAAAAAGCAAAAGGTGTTCTGAAAAGCTTATGATTTGCTTAAGCTGATTATGAAAAGAACTTTGAACTGAAAATACTTAAAGATAATTGAAAATGATGATGAAAGTAGTAAACTCAGGAAACAAGGCAATAAGCTCAAAAACTATATAAGCTCAAATGCTCAAAAAGCAATTTCAGACCTTAAGCCTTTGCAAACTTAGCTAAACTACTTGTGGACTATAAATCCAAATCATAAAATCAAACACTCTAAGCTAGAAATCAAAATTTAGAAGCTAAATCTTAACTGCAACTGTTTTTGGCTTTTTGGCTGACTTTTGTCAGCAAATTTAAGCTAGGAAATAAGCAAGAAAATGAAAACTAAGCCCTAATCTATATTAAGCTACATCTACTCTATAAGCTACTTGAACCTTAAAAGCTAAAACCTATGATTACCTTACTAAATTTGAAACTAAAAGTGACAGCAGGAACAGCTAAGGTTCCTGCTGATGCACTTTGCAAGAGCTCAAAATCAAATATACAGGCACCCTAAAGGTTTGGTACTACACTAAACACTCTTATTGAGTGTGGACAAACACAAAACAAGCACAAACCAAGCCTTAAATGGCTTGGTTCACATTTGCACAAGCAAAGAAAGAGTGTAAATTTCCCCTGGTGCTGAAATGAACATAATAAGCCCTATTCTTTTCATTTCCAAAATCTAACCTATAAAAACTCTTTAACTATTAATTTTAAATGAAATTGAAACTGACTCAATGAAAAACTAAAGCTCACTTTGACTTGATGTGGTCAAAGAAGCTTATTCCAAACACCCCTTTATACCTTGACAGATTAGATCAAAGCTTATAAAATAAAAACTAGACAACTAAATCTTAATACCAGATACTAATTAACTAATAACTAACCTAATAAACATAAATCATTAATCACTTAAGCCAAAATCTAAATCTACAACTAATTATTAACTAATATTTTTGGTTTTTATGAGTTTTAGACAAGTAGATGAAAAACAAATATCTATAAGACTTAAGCTAAAAACAGATGATGAATAAGCATAAAATAACAATATAGCACTAAATTTATCAACTAGAAAACAGATAAGCACTTTTAATAAGCAAATAAGTAAATCTAAGCTAATTAGGCAATTTAAAACTAAAAATTAAAACAAGGAAAGTAAAAGGAAAACTTACAGTTTGCCTAGCTTAACAAGGCACAAAATGACTCTCAGAGCTTTGCTACAAGCTCTCCTAGCTTATAAATAAGCTAGGAGTAAAGTCCTTGAGAGCTCTTCCTTTTCTAGCTCTCCTTCCATTAGCTTAAAAGTCCACAGGCAAAGGTAAATAAGTACTTTAGCTAGTTTTAGATATTAAGTATGATTAAGACCAAGTTAAGCTCAAATCATGAGCTTAGAGACTCATGAGAGCTGTTGAGCTTATAGGAGCTTATTTAGCTTTAGCTTAAAAATTTAGGACAAATGAAAAAGAGAGAGAGCTTATGAATGTAAAAACTGAATTTCATTAACAAAAGCAACTGATTACATTACTTTAAAAAGAAATTACAAAACATTTAAGGAAAATTACATTTGGCTAAAAACGAAATTTTAAGCTACCTAAAAGCTACTAAAAAACTAGATGTATGTGTGTGTGAGGTGAGAGCCTATTTATAGCCGATCCCTGAAGCTTCTAGGTCTTTACTTGCATCCCAAGCTTCTTTCAATCTCAGCCAATCATTTCTTTCATCAATTTGATCTTTGATATATCTGTTAGATCAAAACCAAACTCACATGGATTGCCAAGCTGGCAATCCTTTGAGAGGCCTTGTGTTTGTTATGTGAGAGCCCTTTAGTACAAACCATCACTCTGTGCTCTTTTTCTCATCTGTCTGTGGCTTGATAATTGGCTAGAACAAATTAAAGCCTTGATATAAAACATTTGACCTGCGATACTTGTTAACGATCCCATGAATTGTCTAAATCACCCTTTAATTAAGAAAAGCCCCTTGATTTGACTGAGGGTAAACTCTTGGAAGGGACGATGAATAGTAACCATTTCTTCGCGCCCTTTTTTTCTTTTTTTAACTGAAATTGGTAAATTTCGTTTTACACTTTGAAGATTTGGCAAAACTCGTCCTTGTCATTGTTTATCAAATATATAGTGTAAAACAACTTTTATAATTTGGCAGTTTGAGCCCCTGTGGTTTATATAAAAGGGTATTGGGCTTATGATTTGGGCTTTTGGGCTAGGTTTTTGTTTAATTGATCTGGGTAAGGTTTTTATGTGTTTTAACACAGGCTCATTAAGGTGTAGGGACCATTGGTAACTTTTTAAAACTTGAGGGATATTTTGGAATATTTTGAGTTTTCTCTTTTTGTGGTTGACTTTTGTTGACCAAGGTTGACTGGATTTTGACTGTAAGTTGACTTTGGCTTCCGGCTCTTGTACACTCTTCTGTTCTCGTGTCCGTGCTTGCCCGTTTTTGACTGTATTTTTAATATATCCGTACCTGCACATACAAAACACAAATACAAGTATATTTTTGCCATTTTTGGTTTGTTTTGGGTTTAATTGGGCCTATTTAGGTATAAACGGATATTTGTATTTTGCACATATCACGGCTGACTAATCGGAAGACGTCACGTGGCATGGCGGCACTGTTCGAGGTTTCAGGCGCCGCAAGGCGGCTAACCAGTCACAAGACGCCACGTGACGGCGGCTTAGCGGCTGGTACGAGGTTTCAGAAGTATCAGTACGAGGAAGGGTATTAATGACCAATCACTACCAATGATTGGCCATAAATGCACAAGCGTAGGATCCAAGAAAAGAAATGTGGCTGTGAATATAAGTGGTGAGTTGGAGATGGGGCGAAAAGACTAAAATACCCCTGATGGTTGGGCTATTAATACTGGACCACAAGCACGCAACATTCTCATTCTATTTTCATTTGTTTTCTTTCAATTTACACATAGTAGTGTAGAATAGTTTTAGGAGTTGGAGTAGTGTAGTTTTAGCTTATTTTGTAAAAGCTTTTAAAGCTTATTAGATCTAGCTTATTGTACTCTTGGCTTATTAATGAAGATGTTTTCTTTTATGAAGGTTGGTATTACTTATGCTTATTTTCTTCTCCTAATCCTCACTTTTTCTTATTTTATCTTTTTACCTTATTTCCAAATAAGCTCTTGTTAGTTTATTTATTTTTAGATCTTAAGCTTATATTCGAATAACTCCTTATAACTTATCTCATCTAAGCTTATTTCATATTCTTGTTTGTCTAAGTTTTTCAAATAAGCTTATTTAGCTTATTTCGATTTTCTTATTTTTCCTTTAGCTTATTTCATCTAGCTTGTTGATTTATTAGATCTAATCCTTAATCTTACCCGATTCCCATTCACTTTTCAGAGTAGAATACCTAGGTTTCGGGTGGATTAGATCTAAAGTTGTCATCTTTAAATAGCTTATTGTTTTTGTTTTGCTTATTTTTGCTTTTTGGATTATTTTATTAGATCTAAATCCTTAATTAATCTTGATTCCCGTTCACTTCTCAGAGTAGAACACCTAGGTTTCAGGTGGATTTAGATCTAAAGTTTTCATTTTTATTAGCTTATTGTCTTTAGAATAATATCTAGCTTATTTCGTCTTAATAGCTTATTGTTATATTGTGCACTTTAACTTTGTTTTTTTAAATGTTGATGAAATCGATCCAACATTTAGGCGAGGTGCTTATGGGTCTTATAAGCTTATTTCACTACTAAAGTTTTAAGCTTTTTAAGATTTTACTTAGCTAATTAGTGAATAAAGCTCAAAACTTTACTAGCTAATTAGTTATTTAGAAACTAATAAAGTTTAAATCTTTAGTGTTTAATTAAGTTTGTAAGATCGGGTGGTTTAAATTCGTCTCTATTTTCTTCAATCGGGTTCTTCTTTCTTTTCTTTTTCACTCCTTAGTAGTTGTAGTTTATTATTTAGCTTAAAAATATTTATGCTTGTTAATTTGATTGTTATTGCCAGCTTAATTAGTATGCTTAGTGAGTAGTTTATTTATGCTTGTTAAGTGATTGTAATTAGTTAAATAAGTGTGATATTAAAAAGGGATTATTAATTAATAGTTTTCGGATTATTTAGATTTCTTATTTAACTATTTCGATGGGCAAAATCCGAAGAAATAATCAAACATCAAATCTAGTAATTAATACCTTTATAAGAAATTGTTTTCAAAATAAACCAACGTTGTGAGAAAATAATCTTTTTACGGGTAGTAATTCTTCATTAAAAACTTTAATTCACACTTAAGGATCTTTTCATGTCACTTAGCAAGCAATTCGTCTTATATATCTTTTTGATCATTTAGCTTAATCGATTATGTTTGTTTATGCTAGTTTAGTTATGATAATTAGTGAGTAGTTTTATTATGCTTGTTAAGTGAGTAGTGTTTGGTGAATTAAGTGTGGAAATAAAAAGTGATTATTGATTAATAATTTTGGATTATTCATATTAGTGTTTTGGTTATTCGAACGGGCAAAAGCCGTAAGAGTAATTAGGCATTAATCTAGTAATTAATATCTTGCTAGAAAATTATTTTCAGAATAAACCAACGTTGTGAGAAAATAGTTATTTAGACGGGTGTTGATTCATCGATAAGAAACTTACTTACACTCTTAAGGATCCGAACACCTCACTTGACAAGAATATCCGTTTTATATATATCTTAGATCTGTTTGCTTTGCTTATTATTATTTAGTGTTAATTTAGTTTATTATTTTAATTAGTATAAATACCAAAACCAAAACAAAAAGATAATCAAGCATCAAACGAAAAACATAAACGTGAATCTCAATTCAATTGGATACGACATCCGGAAGATTAATTATTACTTTCTAAAGTAATTTTTATATCTAATGGGAAATACTTGAATATTAACGCTTTTGACGTTTATGAAAATGGCGCCGCTGCCGGGGAAAGTTGTACGATTTTTGCATTGGTGTTTCGAGTTAGTGCCTTGGTGATCCTTTCACTTGAATTTCGATTTTTGTGAAAGTTTTATTTTTGTAAATAAAATTTTTTAAAATCAAAAAAATATTTTCCATCTCGACTTTATTTTTATTATTTTCTGTTATCTATATAAAATCCAAAAATATTTTATATTTCTACTTTCTTTTTATTTTTATTTTTATTATATATATATATATATATATATATATATATATATATAAAGTTTCAAAATATTCTCCTTTATCCTCTTATTTCATTTAATTCTTATCTTCTTCACCCTCTTATCCGTTTGATTCTTCGACATGTCATCGTATAACCATTTTGGTTGCCAGTGGTGTGAAGGTCCGTCTAATGGTGTGGAACATATATTTCTCGGCATAGTTGCTCGTGGTGTGGAGGTCCATTTAATGGTGGAAATTGTCCTGGCTGTAGCAGTGTAGGATCCGGAAATGAGTTTGTCTTTGACCCAAATCCTTATTCTTATAATGAAACACCTAACTTCTTCAACTAACCTCCACAACACCAATACGAGACATACTCATGTGAGTTGTGTGGAGGTAGTCCTCACTATGGATTTGATTGTCAAACACGGACCTCGCTTGTCTATGAGCAGGACCCGTGTAGCAATCAAAACTTTAGTAATGACCAATCTCCATATTACTCTACGAGTTTTCCACAACAGTTTGACTGTTGTGAAGTCTGTGGAGGTCCACATTATAGTTCTGATTGTCAAGCAGGGAACACGCCCATCTATGATCAGGCTCCTTGTTACAATCAAAATTTTAGTGATGACCAACCTCCATTTTATTCTTATCAGCAACAACAGTTTGACTGTTGTGAGGTCTGTGGAGGTCCCCCATTATAGTTCTGATTGTCAAACCAGGAACCAGCTTGTCTATAAGCCTACTCCTGGTAACAATTATGACTTTCCTTGTTTTGACCAACCCCCACAGTACCATATTGATCAGTCGCCCCCTTAGGATTTAGATTTTGAGAGTCATTTTAATCTTTTACAAAGGGACACTAACCGTATTTTGGAGGAACTTCTTAGAACTCTAAAACCTAATTCCCCTATAAGAGAACCTAAGGGGAGTGATGATTACACGGAGGTGCCTTTTGACGATGAGCAAATTCTTAGACAACATTATACCGCTCACGTCACGCCTCTGCCACTTGCATACACACCACCCCTTCCTTTCTTGATTACCATGGAACCTGCAGACACCCTCTTAATGGGGGATGAGGATATTAGCACTATTCTTGCAAGGGAAACTGACAAATTCATAAAGTCTAGTGTTGATGATCTTGTCCCAATCCTAATGGAGTCTGAGGTGACATTAGATAGTAATTTAGAGTGTGATATGCATGTTAATACACCTTTGCCCACCACTGATGTTAAGGAAGAAAATTTTGATATCAATTCGCCTCTAGGAGAATATGTAGTCGACTTTTTAATAAACAACGAGGACATAGCTGGCATACCTAGACATTTAGTTAAGCGACTTTTTAGTCATTTAGTTAAAAACCCGAGTTTTACCAAAAGAATGTCTGATGAGCCTTTAGGTGATGATTCAAAACTTAGATCTTATGATGTGACTTTCTCAAACTCTCTCTTCAACTTTAATGATGATTTTACCTTATGTAATGATAATCTGCTTTTTGATGAGGAGTTTGAGGACATTAGTAGCCTGGACCCTCCTAAGTCAGCACCATTGAATTATGAACCTTTAGATAACCCTGACTCAGTGTCTAGATCCTTAGAGACTAGTGAATTAATTTTGGAGGATGTCACACCCCCAAAATCGGACGACAGCGGAATAGTAACATTGGGGTGCGACTTCAAGGCACAAAGTACAAGTTACAGAAAACGACTCAAAAGAGACGTTTTAAAATAGCACATTCGATTAAAATATCAGAGTAAATTCAGGTTCCAATAATTTCCTTTTTCAAAAGTTACAAGAGTTCAAACATGACTCATTTGTATATTTAAAGAAAAATGGTTATCGCATGAAGAAAACCGAGTTCTTAAAGTTTTGAAATCCGCGCAACTCGAATGCTCCCAAAGCTCAGCTAGCAAAGTAATAACCTGAGAAAATACATGCAAAACGTCAACAATAATGTTGGTGAATTCATAGGTTTAAGTAAAAAGCGGTATTGAATAATTTAAGAAATATTTCAGAAGAAAAGTAGCGTTATAGCATTTCAAAGTGTCAGTTCCGAAATCCAAGTAGTGATTCAGTAAATCAAGAAGTATTTAAAAGTGGACCACAAGACTTAAGTAATGGTGGACTAAGTACGTATTCCGAAATCCAAAACATATATTATTGCACTAAACTCATGACATCGAAGCCGTATTCGTAATTCTTAGGGAATTGCACCCGAGTTCGTAATTATAAGGGATTTGCACCAGTATTCGTAATTATAAGGGATTTGCACCAGTATTCGTAATTATAAGGGAATTGCACCAGTATTCGTAATTATAAGGGATTTGCACCAGTATTCGTGGCTCTTAGGCCATAGCATTCAGGCAATAATCTGGATAGCATACAATTTAAACACTTGTGTCCAAAGTAAAACAAGTTGTTAGGATTGATAAAAGTGACGATCTTATTGAGATAAATGTCTTGTAATAAATAATGAAATATTATTGTGTAATAG